>VWZK01021692.1:824696-874336 GCA_013396935.1 Baryphthengus martii | reverse complement strand
GGCGGGCTCGGCTCCACAGCCCCGCGCACGGCGCTCCTCCTCCGCTGTCTGGACGGCAGGTAGTGCCGGCGGGCCCGCCCTGCCCTACCGTTGGCTAATCCATCTGCCCATCATGCCGAGCAGCCTATCGAACGCAGGCCACCCTCTCGATACCCCGCCTGTCCGGTGAGCCTCGCGGAGGGAGGGAAGCTTGAAAAGGGCCCGCGTCGTCGTTCATCCTGGCCGCCTCCCATTGGTAATCCCGCGCGTCCGTCAGAGGTAACTGCAGAGCCATTGGTTGAGAGGAGAAGCAGGGCGAGTAGCGGGAGGGCATTTAAAGGGCCAGGTATGGCTGTGGCCGGGGGAGAATGCGGTCGGCGCCCGTCTGTAGCCCGGGCTGCAGCTGCCCGCTCTCCGCGGAGAGTTCCGGAGCGTGGGGAGCTCCACGGACGGGCGCCGCCTCTCGGGTGAAAAGGGCCGGCTTTTGTCCGCGGAGGGGCAGGAGGCATTGGCGAACGGCTGCGACAGCCCCGGGAGGATTCGGCTGCGGTCCGTGCTCCGGCCGTGCAGCCCTGTGGGCCTTACACAGGCACCGCACCCGAAAACGTCACTGTAAAGCGAAAGTCATGAGGAAGCCCATCACAATGAATAACCTCAGAGACGACTTTATAACTCGATGATCTCAAGATCTTGTCTGTCAGTAACGTCTGAAGCTTCACCCAGCTTTGCCAGGGGGGAGTCTCAGGAAGCGCAGCAGATAGGGAGACAACATTACACGGTTTTTGACTCCAGGGTGTCATCTGATCATAATCCATCTGATATAATTTGCCTTTTAAAAGCAGCAATACGGCTGCCTCTGTCGTGAGGGATTAAACAAAACAAACACCAAAAATACATACTCTTAACTGCAACATCGTGCTTTGCTTCATTTCTTGCTTCACAAATCATTCTTTACATCTGACTCCTTCCTTCTGTTTTTACAGTGTTAATAAATTTGGTCATCAAGGTCAAAGTTAGATAATCTTTGAGGAAAAAAAAGTGGTAGGATTTAGTACCAGTCGCTTAACAGTGAGCCTTTGTCACAGCATGGTAGAGGTGAAAAGCTGCACAGACAGAGCTCAAATGTGCTCATACAGTCCATTTTTCTCAGTACACAGGTGGTAGAGATGAGCCCTCACTCTTTGGATGGAAAGGAAGCATCAAAGAGTATTGCTAATAAGGTTTTTGTTGAGCTTATTTTAAAACGTTCTTCATTTCTTATCATATAGTTTAAGCACACTCTTGCACTTTTTCAATCCAAAATTAAACTCAAGTTGCCGTTGTATATTGCACAGACCAAAATCCTAAATGTGTACAAAAAGGAATTAGGAAATGATGTAGATCATAGGATATTTCAGCTTGAAAGAAACCTCCTGCTCAAAGCAGGGTGAGCTGGATCAGACCAGCTTCCTCTGGGCTTTGTTCAGTATTGTCTGAGACACTGAAGAACGCTCTCTGAGCAGCTTGTTCCTCTTCCTGGTCCTCCTCAGGGAGCAAGTGTTTTCTGGTAGTGGCTCTATAAAGCATGATGGGCTGAATACAACCTCTCCATCTAAACTGCTGTTTATCTGAACCTGTGGAGAGAAAAACAGCCTGGGGAAAAAGAACCTCAAACACCAAGACATACAATACCTTTTTTTATTGCACCTTTTTGGTTGTTTTTTTTTTGTGTGTGGTTTTTTTTTCTTTCTTTTTTTCTTTCTCCCCCTTGTTACTGGTGATAAGGGATGAAGGCAGGACATTCAGGACAGACAGCCCTTGGTTTGACCCATTTCTGATACTCACAACTAGGACACTACTGGGAATGGAAGCTGTAAAGTGGAAAAAAAAACAAACCCAAAGCAACTCCAAATGACCAAAACATTCTCTCATCTTGGTGAAAATCATGAAAATTCTGGGATGGGAGATGTCAATGGAAGTTATGCCACTAATTTCACTGAAACCAGAATTTCACCTTGGAAGGCTTGGCCTTGTGGACTTAGCTCCCCCTCCCCCCACAAGGGGCCATATTACATAAAGGTTAAGTGGAACAATCTGACGGGGCATGAAAAGCAAGGACCACACTGGACATAAGTTAGACCAAGTATTAGTATGTATTTATGCACAAGAATAAAAACAGCTTTACAAGTTGAATTGGAAATTTAAACAGAGGAAGTTTAACAGCTTTTGTATATTATATTAAATAACCAAAACACCTTTTTCCAAAATTGGTAAAGAATAAATAATATAATTTACAATATGGTACAAAAAATAATCAGTAAGGACAGGCATTCTGCTTTATACATACACTATATAGGTATATTTATAATCTATAAAACAAATTCACATCTCAAACAAGCCAGAAACCTTAGATGATATGGCTTAACTATTATTAAAAGAAACAGCATTAAATTTTGCTGCCAGAACCATAAGCTCTAAAGCAGTTATCAATAATTAATGATAACTTATTGCCGTAGTGCTTGCCAAGGTTTCACTTAGTTAACATTTAAAAATTGCTGTGGAATTAAGAGATTCAAAGGTTTGAAAAGGTTAAAAAAAAGTGCAGTATTTTCCTTATAAATTCATCTGAAGTCTGAGTGTTAAAAACAAAAAGCAACTTAATTTCCGCTCTGGGATCTGCAGAGTCAGTAAATGAGATGTCTTTATAGATTAGATTTCATCCAAGCTATTTAATTCAATTTATAAAGAGGAGTGTCAAAAAAAGGCTTAACAACGCTGTGTTAAAAACAATTAGTATTCCTATGCTTAGATTTAGTGATAAAGGATACAATTTATTGTGTGGGCAATCAGGATGCAACGCTGAGCAGAGAACCCTGCCAGCGGCCGCAGGCACAGACGGGCAGATCTCTCAGGAGGTTGTAGTGCTCTTCACCCCAACTGCCCTGACAACAAACAACTGCATTTTCTGCCATCCACCTTGCTGAACTACTCAGGACTTCCTCATCACGTACAGTCACTCCGCCAACACGGGGAAAGCCTAGAGCAATTAATACTAGAACCGGAGGTTGTTAGTGTCCATTCGTCCTCTCCAACCACCTTACAGGGCCCCAAAAAGCTATGAAGCTAAGAAAGTCACATTTACCCCAAAAACCAATCCTGGGTGCAGTCAGTGTCACCTGCTTGACTGTTGGCTTAGGACGGGCTGACATTGTTACACATACGGACTTTGTTACTTCTCTTGGGGAAGCTGAAATAATTAAAATTGAAAAAGTTTTGTGTTTTACAAAAAAAAATAAAATACACGCACACACACATAAGCATACGTGTATGTATGTGTGTGTGCATATAGAACACATGCTCCCACAGCCCTCCTACACCTGCCCAATTTTCCACTTGGCAGTCGTAGGCACAAACTGATGATGATTAGTACTGTAAAGAACATCCACCTAAAACCTAGAGCTGGTGGTATCAGAGGTGTGTTTAAGTGACCTTTCACCTAATAAGGATAACAAATTCTGCACCAATTCAAAATTACCACAACGATCTAAGTTATTTTCAAGTTTTTTTTCCCTGATACGAATGACTTGTCCTGAAAGGGCTTTATTATTAAACTGTAGTTTGCAAAGCACTGCATTTCTGAAATCGAATTCAGTTTCGTAATGACAACTTTTAAAAGGCTGATGCCAAAAACATTTCTAACCACAAAATTCTGAGTGCTGAACTGACTTCTCTCATTTCCTCTTTGTTATTACTTAGTGGTCCAAGACTGCTGGCAAAGGCTCAGGATATTTAAGTTTTGTGATTTCATGGCATCATTAAAAATAGCCACTATGCTGACTTCACTCTACAATTCTATTTTCCTATGGCAACTGAATGGGCTGAGAGAGGACAGCTTGACGGCTCCCTGATCAGACAGCAGAATGTCTCCACAGACCCTGCTGAGGTGCTCTGCCAAACAGCAACGCTGGCATTCTAGGCAACCTCAGAGTCCCAACCAGCGTCACATCCACGCCATTAACAGCACGGGTAAAGCAGATGAAATGCTTGTCAAGCTACCTAAATACACTGGAGTCCATCAAGCTGGTCTTTCGATATTTGGAAGTTTAAGAATGAGAGTTCAGGTTTTGGTTTTTTTTTTGTTGTTTTTTTTTTGTTGTTGTTTTTTTTTATACAGTACTTGATTAGAAGATATATCTCCTCCTGCATGTCCTGTAATCCACAGCCACAGTAGGAGCCCTCTACTTTTGTCCTGCAAGTCCAAAGAGCTTTTGAAGGTACAGCATATTGGATAGTCAGCATTAATAATCTGAGAAGCCAAAATCAAAATACAGCTCAACTCTAAGAAAAACTTTAAAGTTTAGAGCGAGTGATTCTTGAGATTAACGGGTACCCTCTCCGTGCCAAAGGCGAACGCTCACAACAATACAGTCCTCAGCATTCAGTTTTCTGACAGCCTTCAACTTTCTATATTCTAGGTTTACATGACTTTCTGAAAATTGCATCAGAATTCTCCATCAAGACTCTGTAAGAATAACTGAAGAGAAACAGTGACAGAAGGACTTAATATCCCACATAACATGCAGTCAGAATAGAAAGTTAGCTCACAGGTATAAAATTCTCCATTCTTCTCGTCATGATCATTTTCTTGCCAGCAGTACAGGTTTGCCTCCCTGTTGGGAACATCCAGTTGTACTAATGCTGGCTTTACACATCTGTATGGCTCCTGTGTCAGTGAGGAGAATCTAGCAACCTGATACGTGGCGTCTTGGAATGTCATCCGTATCTCACTACTTTTTGAGTGAAATCAGGAAGGTTACTCTGGGCCACAAAAAAAGGTGCATCAGAAAACACATTATATCTTAATGACAGAAAGCATAAGGCAAACTACATAGCGGTAAAAAGAATCTACAAAAAGCAGGGTAACGTGACTGGGAAAACAGCAAATCCAATCAGTGCATCGTGAGCAAGGTTACAAGAAGAAACTCCCAGTCAAATGCCTTGTACAAGTAGCTAAAGGCAGGTAGAAATACATCCACCAAGTATAGTGCAAGTTGGGAAAATGAACCCCTGATAATAGCTTAAGAGATGGAGAAGTTTATTAATAATATAAAGTTGAGGTTTGTATAGGACTAGACCCTTGGACAAGTTCAGAGCTACTAAAAAAAGCCAAAGGACATCCTCTTACCGGAGAAGCAGACGAGTGCTTACAAAAGGGGCACAATAAAGGTATTCTCTCTCATGACCAGTAGGAAAGGAAATAGGAAAAGTCTCCTGAGTTATAAAGGTAGAATCAATGGACAACCAGCTCTATAGAAAGTAACTTAATATTCCTTAGAACCCGCTGGTATCAGGATCTGGGTCTTTCAAATATTAAACCACGAACATTAAATGCATAGGGATTTAGTAGAGGGACTACCAGACCCACTAGTGCCTGCGAGTGACTGTAACAAAAAATGATGCCCCAGGTACCACAGAGCACCTGGAATTCACAGAACATGGAGGAAATAAGGAAGGACTAAGGGATTAAGATAGGACTTGACGCCTCTCCTCTTCATGACACAAAACAGTTCTCAACAGCTTTAGCATTAACATAATATTTGTTTCTATACATTACAATATTCTTTCCTATTTCCTCTCCCAGGTAAATCCTCAGTTGTTTTGAAGAAAGATGGCAATATACACAGGTTTCCAACAAAGCCAAGACTAACTATGACAAAGCTTTCCTAGCGATGCCAGTAAGCTCTTTTGCAGTGTTTCCTGACTTTAAAAGCAACCGTTTCTCAGGGAAAGCAAGAAAGTACTCTCCAACTCATGGGACGAGCTGTGCAAAGTGAGGAAGAATCTCAAAGGTGGAGAATATGAGTGCAGTTAGGATGATGATGATTGTGACATGGGGATTAAAACTAGAGGCAACTCCCCAGGGATCCATGCAGTCTGGAAGCAGGGTGAATCAGAGGTACATGCCCCAGCTGGAATGGTCAAAGAACAAAACAGAGCCAAAGAAACAGAACGGTCTATAAAAACAAAGCATTGCCGAGTCACAGCGCCTTTGAAAAGGAGTGCAAGAAACTTCAGTTTGACAGATTGATAAAAAGAGTGCCAACTAGGACAAAACAAGATGCAAAATGGTTCCCATACCCACCCCCTCCCTAATCCTCTACAACTTCCATGTGGATCCCAAATAATGGCATTTTAATTACTACATAAAAAGTAATTAATGTGGGGGAGCTTCTGGCAATACTCTTCCCTGCTTGAGCTTCTTGCTTAGGACATTCCGAAGCGTAAGTTCAGGACTGTCCCATAAACCTGCCACCTTACTGATGCAGGGGACACACCATTTCCTGTGATACTATTCCATGTTTTGTTGTTCCCAGTATATTGCACATTCCAGGACCTGCAAGTACTTCTTCGGACCTTTGAAGACAATGCTTCTTTTTTAGAAAGAAGCACACAAGACAGGGATAACTGAGCCTCAGCTGCTTCTCCGCACCCTGCCCTTGCCATGATCCAGCGCTGCAAGCTCCAACTTTAGCCAAATAGTCTACACCAGCCTGCTGGTCTGATACACTCACTGTGAGAGATCCCCAATTGGGGGGCCACCACCTCCTCCATCAAAGAGAATTTCCCTGCGAGTTGGCTCAGGTATTGATAGTTCCTGGGCAAGGTCATTAAAACGAGATATGTAATCTATGCTGTTCTCATTCATCATGCAAGCCAGCTGGGAATCCACCACCTAGAAGAGACATGAGAAAAAAAGAAGAGCTACATGTCAGTGGAAATTTCATAGAATTGTTAAGGTTGGAAGGCGTATCTTGAGATCATTTGGTCCAACCCTTCTGCTCAAGTAGGGTCAGCTAGAACAGGTTGTGCTGGACCTTGTGCAGTCAGGGGCAGAATTATCTCCATGAATGGAGATTCTGCAACCTCTCTGGACAACCAGTTTCCGTGTTTGACCACCTCCACAGTAAAAAAGTTTTCTTGTGTTCAGGTGGAACTTCATGTGTTTCAATTTGTGCCTGCTGCCTCTAGTCCTCAGAAGACTTTGGCTTCCTCATCTTCATTCCCAGCGTCTCCTCATATAATAGACACTCTTTATCTCACTTTATCTGAGTTAGAGAATAGCTCTTATTTGTGGCTAAATGGAAGCCTCTTAAAAAACCCCACCCAACCTATAGTCTCAGTGGGCCTTACCTGCCTGTCCTTAATTCAGTATTAAGACACACTATACAAATACTCTTTAGCTATTTCCTCTAATGGAACAACTGCATTTCTAAATAGACCTTGATTCTGCAAGACGCTCAATGGAAGGCCTTTCAAAATTCTACCACCATTAAAATCATTTTCAAATGATATTTGCTTCCTCTGAAGACACACACAAACCCACAACGGCCTTAGCAGCTGCTCTTGTGTGGCTAAAATCACAGAATCATAGAACGTTAGGGGTTGGAAGGGACCTCTAGAGATCATCTAGTCCAACTCCCCTGCCAAAGCAGGATCACCTAGGGCAGGCTGCACAGGAACACATCCAGGCAGGTTTTGAAAACCTCCAGAGAAGGAGACTCCACAACCTCTCTGGGCAGCCTGTTCAAGTGCTCCGTCACCCTCGCATTCCTCTGAAGGCTGTTGGTAAACATCAAGGGCTGCAGTGTCACTTCAAATCCACACAAATCAATTGTTATATATTCCTTTCATTAACACACACCCCGTGACAGATTCTCACCACCAAGTAAGCAGAATCTTCTCATTTAAGTCAGGAACTGGAGCTGTGTGTGGAGTCTGAAGCTGCTCAGGGCACATTAAACCAGCAGGAGCTTGCTGCAGCTTCCGATTACAAGGTCTGTACAGAACCTCCATATCCAAACCCCAAGAGCAATGGAGAAATGACATTTTCCTTCCATCAGGGCAAGCTCCCACAAAGCTACAGTGTACATGATGTTACACTGAGTCAACAACTGTAAACTAGGATGATTAAGATGTGTAAGGGACCTGAAGAAGTCTCTCATTCAATCTCCTGCTCAAGGCGACATCACCTAGAAGGACAGGTCATCTTACTCAAGGCTTTTATCAATCTTAGTCTTGAAAAGCTCTAAAGACAGACACTGCACAACATCTCTCAGCAACCTGCTCCCCTGCCTGTTCTCAGGGTGAACAAAGTTTTCTTTCTGTCTAGTCAGAACCTTTCTCAATTCAGCTTTTGCCTGTTCCTTCCACTGTGCATCACCACTCCGAAGGGCTTGGCTACATCTCCTTGGTGATCTCCCTGCAAATACTGGTAGGTCCCTCCCACTCTGAAGCCCTCTCCAGGCTGAACACGCCCAGTACCATCAGCCTTTCCTCACGGACAGGTACTGTAGCCCCCAGATGATCTTGGTGGCCCCTCTGCTGAACTTGCTCCAGTTTATCTTTCCTGTATTGGGTGCTCAAAGCTGGTCACAATATTCTAGGCATCGTTTCACAGCTGTTGAGTGGTATACCCATCACTTCATTCAAGCTACTGGCTATGCTGTTAGAACAGCCCAAGACACAGTCAATGGCCTTAACTTGTCACAGAACATCCTGGTTCTTGGTCAGTTTGCACTCTACCAAGATGCCCAGGTACTGCTTGGCAGAGCTATTTGCTATACAGTCAAGTCTCCAGCCCCTATTGCTGTGGGGGTTATTCCTTCCCAAGGGCAGGACTCTGCATTTGTCCTTGCTGAATTCCCTAGTGTTTCGGCAGCTCATTTCTCCAGTCTGTCTCTGTCCCTCTGAAATGGAGTTCTGTCCTCACGTGTAACAAAGCTTTAATAACTGCTGGTCTTCATTCTACCCCTTCAAAAGATTTCAAACCAGAAATTCTACCAACATAGAAAATAACTCAGCAGCACAGAACTGTCTGCTAATCTCTCAGGTAACTTACTATTAGCCATTTCCTGCTTCTTCTTTCTGGACTTATTTATTTTTTTCTAGCAGTCCTCCAACAGCACTGTAGCTGCATTAGTACTAACCTTTCCCTCACCTTTAGTATATTCATTTCCAGCTCTACAAAGCAGGACACACAAACAGACAGATTCCAACTCTCTCTGTCAAAACAAAGATATGACCAAACAAGGTAAACGTGACCCCCCCACCCCAGCAAAAAGAACCTGGCTCAAAGGTGCTCACAACAGCTTCTTGCACCAGCTCTGGTGCTATAAACCTTCAAGTCACTTTACATCTTTCTGTTAAGACTGTATCCTGTTTCACTAAGCTAAAGTGCAGATGCCAAAGCATCTTTGTCTTAAGTACCTCAGGAAGGTATGATGGACAACATACAACAATGCTGCAGGAAAAAAGAAAGGAAGCAGACAGCTGAATGGAATTTGATGATATACCTCTGCTACATCTGCCAGAGACCGTGACACAAAAGAGTCCCGTGAGTTTCCATCCAGAAGGCTGGGTCCCAGTAAGGAGGTGCCACTGGCAGTCCCAGGAGTTGGCAACATTTTTCGTCCCTTCTCGGGGGAGATGAAACTTGCTACAAAGAACAGGCACATCAGTGAGTCACTGCACTGAATATTTGCAATGGGGAGGATAAAGAGAAGGACAAGGAAATACGAAATGGAAGACAGGTATCTATTTCTTCTAGGTCTTAAAAATTATGTTACCAGCATGTTCATCATCAGCACAATGCTAAGAGGAGAGAGACTCATTGCACTGGCCCCATTAAATATTAATTAAAAAAACCAAACACCAACCAATCCCCAAACAAACCCAGTGATGTCATGTCTTTGAGATTATGCTTGCCAAGCACAGAACGAAGCCTGTTTTCCCAACAGCAAAGCCAAGGGCACCTTTTCATTTTGGCAGAGCAACCAAAATGTGTCAACCTAACTGATGAGTCAGGCTCCTAACAGACTACAGAGAACTGCCACGGAATTATTTGTCCCAAGGTATGGGTCTCAACCTAGCAACAGGATCTGTTCAGGGACTTGTAAAGGGAAAGAAACACTGTTGAAATGAAAGCAAGAAGGGAAGAATTCTACGAACGTCCTACTGGGTTTATAGTTTTTCAAAGGATTCACTTATAAAGAGATTTTTCTTGCAGTTCTCTGTATACCGACACTTACAAAACAAGCTGCTGAGAGACGAGTCTGTGGAGTCATTGGGGTACCACTGGGGATCGTGGCTGGGAGAGGCAATCCAGTTCTGTTGAGGACTACTGGATGGGGACGGAAGACTTTTGGAGCTGTCACTGCCATTCAGCTTTGCAGGAGAGAGAGAAACACCTTCACCTGTAAGCCAATGGCAACAATCACTGATTCAATCAATGCAGTAAAGTTACAGGACACCACACCAATTTATGCTTAGAAAGGGAAAAAAAATAACAAAACACAAAACCACAAGAAAACCACCACGCCACCACCAAAAATCATATATATGCTAGAAAATAAAGGCTAGGCGCCTAACTTTATTTCCAACCGATATTAAAAAAACCCCAACAAACAAACCAAACAACAAATAAGCAAGAAATGCTTCCCGGAAAACTTTCTGCTGACGTGTAAGATGACAGGGATATTATTTTTTTTTTCCTTAAGTTAATAGGATGAGGTTAGCTAAGCTCAGACTTACTGTATTGACCAGAGCTGATAGCTATTTCAATGATAGAATCACTGATTTGAGTGGCAGGTTCTCCTTGAGAAAGCACATCTTCAGGTGGTCCAGGCAGAGAAATATCCAAGAGAGCAGAAACATTGGGAGGAGAGAGTCGGGTGCTGGAAGCCTCTGATGAGGCAAGTGGAGGGGTAGAAAGACCATTCTGAAGGGGAGTCTTGGACAGCTCTGACAGGGAAAGGACTGGTGTGCCCTATTATAAGAAACAGAGTTAAGTGTTTGTAACTTTATGAAGGACTTGAAAACCTGTCTGCAAAGCAACAGCTTAGTTCCTAAGCATCAGATTAAAATCAGACTTTAGGGAAGGGAAAAAAAAAAAAAAGGAGGACTAATAATCCAGCATATAATATTCCTGAAATTCTAAGAATATGTTTATTATATAACAAATTTGTATTGTTTTTATGAAAAATATCTGTAAACAAATATGCTTCAGCCCATATGCTGCTAAATCATCTGAAAAAAATATGGGTCTATAACATTCCAAATAATATTTAATACATCCTACGTAACAGAATATATAATAATACAATTAACATGATATTGATGAACTTACAAGATAGTTCTTAAGGATTAAGTATTAATTTGCCTTTGTATAGGTAAAACCCCATTAACTTCTTGAAGAGTATATAAATATTTTAAACTGCTAACTCACTCCTCTTTACAGCCAGACTTTCCAAAACTCAATTGATCTTTTAAAGGAGTCTCATCATTAGTATCTCATCATAGAACGCTTTATGATTTTCTTCTGGTATGGTATATACAAAGCTGTCCTGAGAGCAAGAACCAGAACCTAAGTCCCCATTACCTCAAATAAATGCCTAGTAGGTTCATGTCCTGACATCTGCGCTACAAAAAAAAAAGTCTTCCTCTCCTTTATGGTCTCAAATCAAATTAATTTGACCTTTTCTCAAATGTAGCTGTCACAGGAAAGGTAGAAAGTGCTTCCACTGAAAAAAAGCCTGTATTCTGAGGCTTAAGGATCTAACACAAGGTCCTGGATCCTACTAGAGAAGGAAGATGGGAGTAGGATGACAATAGTCAGATGCTGCCACAGTTACTTTTTAAGTATCTGTGTTTTATAGGATTCAACATAAAGAAAAGTCATTCTCTGAAGAGGACACCGGCATTGCAATCACGTCTTAATATTCCTCCTTCAGCAACATACAAGCAGCAGGACTGCCAATTGCTGAAATCTTTCTTTGTGATGTCTTTTCAGATGTGTACGATACACCAGAGCAATTATAAACTCCTCTAATGTATCAAGAAATATGTAAAACCTGTTTGTCCTCGAGAGGTCAGAGATTGTCAGCTTGGCTTTGCTTTTTAGGAGAATGGCACGCGCGTAAATTTAAGCAGCTTTTCTAAATTTCTTTCTTCAAATGTCTTCAAATACTAGAGATTTCAAATCCCACAAAACAGGATCAATGGTCTACAATTACCTGGGAACAAGGGGATTTTAACTAGTAATCCCAGCAGTGTTTTCAGAACATTACCCATTTCATACAACTGTTCTTTTAACACATACTCTACCTGGAAACCATCAGGAACTGCCTCCTGCTCGTGCCGTGTTGGCAGGCTGATGAACGGAACCCGACACCCAGGGCCCGAGCCCTAGAAGCACAACAGAAACCCTGTGAGTGACAAAGGTTCATAGGAGATACTGCAAACATAGCTGGGAGGTAAGAGCTAAGTGCCTGTCACCATTTACATACGCTCTTTTTACAGATCCCACCTTTCAAAATTGTCCCTCAACTCCCTGAGAAACTGCCATGGACTAGTGCGTACCTGTCTGTGTCTCAGTGAAAGAAAAGGCATGGAGGAATCGCAGTTTCCATTCCAAATACATCCCTGAAAGTCCACGTTTTGACCCAAATTCCCTCCTGAATTCCTGTCTATCAAAGTGCTACCATTTCTTTCCAAGCCCAGATTTCTGGTTGGCCAACTTAACAGTTCTCACAGCTGAAGGCTATTCTGTAGCATGGAAATCTGTTCAATATGATGATGATATGATGTCTCAACTTCAAAATACACACTACACAACACAGATTGGATTTGCCATGATAGAAGTGTCTAACAGCAAGCTCCAGGAGAAAGCTCACTGAAGAGTTATCAATAATACGGCTTTTTTTTTCTTTTTTTTTTTTTGTTTTTNTTTTTTTTTTTTTTTTTTTTTTTTTTTTTTTTACACACAATGAAAGAGCAAGACACTTAACTACTTTTAAAAGCATGCTCAGGAGACTCTGACCTCTACAGTGGTGATGGAGCCTCCATTCTGATGCGCTACTGTTGACTCCTGCCCTGTTACCACCGTGGCCACTCCGTCTGGTGACAGTGGAGACACACCTGACAAACCATCTGCATCCAGGACAGGCATAGGGCTACCAGGGATTATACCAGCACTTTTAGCTGCCAAGTCAATAGCACCTTTTGTGAAACAAAACAAAACAAAAAAGCAGAAACCACATTATAAGCCTTTCTTTCAGGCAATTGCTTTGTTGTGACTCATTTAAAAGACAATCTTTTAAAAACTCCTCAGAATCAAAACTTCACACATGCAAAGAGTGAAAATAGGAATAGTCTGATGGGCTGTTACCAGTTGGCCCTCTTCTCAAACTACAACATTTCTTTCAGCTAAAATGTTTCATTTTCCTGCCCTATTCCAACACATTATCAGGTATATCAAAACAGTTTAGAGAACATCCTAGTTTCTGTTCCCCTCCCCCCTCGGCCCTTTTAGTCTATTTGGTTTTCATTTTTGCCCTGAAAATTATTAAGTATTTGGTTATGCATTTTCTAGAAATTTCCTATGGTTTACTACAGGAGATCCAAAACCAACGTTGCCTTATTTTGCTGTCTTGCCTCAAGCAGCCATTTAGACTCAATATAAGATACTAATGTTGTTGCAGGGTCAACCTCACCCAGATCTTTTAAAATCCATTTAGAACATCTGAATGTCTTCCCATGACAGAGAATCCTCTAGTAAAACATTGAGGCAGTCATTGTTTTGACACAACTAATCCTTCTAATCATGGGCTCCACTCTTGCTGCAAGGCAGTATTTTCTTGGGGGAAACTGGCATGGTTTTTTTCTTGCAGAATTCATAATCCCAGATTAGTAAAGATGTTCATATGTTTCTTTTAAATGTCACAACCCCTCTTCAAAGTGGCCTTGCAACAAAATATCACAAAAGTGCTCAACTTTGCTTAACGAATTCTAAACCCTCCCTCTGCCTGCAGGTCAGACACAGCAGAGGAACCTAGTTCAGACTGTCCCACCACTGACTGTTCCCTTTCTGTAGTCAAACAAAGCCACAGAAGATGAGATATCATTAACACAGCTGCTTTCTTTAACTTCCAGAGGCACTAACAGGCTTACCTGGGAAACAGAAACCAACACTGTAACATCATACAGATCACAACAGACCGTGACTCATTCTGTTTAAGGAATGACTTACTAGACAGATGGTTGGTAGCCTGTGTCGGAAGAACTTTGGGCACAATCGGACGAGAAACAGCAGCTTTAGTCAGCGAGGACTGGATTGGCCGAAACGAACCTCTCCCTAGGGTGAAGGATTGAATACCTCTCAAAGCAAATGAAATCTAACATCTTTAAAAGCAGAGCACACCGCAGTTCAATGGAAGCGAAGAAATTTCAACCAGTAGCAAGTTCCAGTAATGCAAAGCAGTGGAGATAACGAAACGAACTTGGCGTCGTTAGCGCAAGGTAACCAGGGCCTTACCACAGAAATGCAACAGCATGAGTTGCTGTGTTATTGAAGCCGCTTTTGTTACAATTAAGATAACCTTTAAGGTCTCATGTTGATTTTGAGGTTTAAGCCGAGATGGGGGATCACCTGTACTACCACTGTACTCAAGAGCGTACCAGTAGAAAGGACAAATGGGCAGTATATTGATTATATTGTACAAAATGTCAACTGTACCCCAGGTACTAGGAAAAGTCCATTATAAAAAATGGACAAACAATTATACCGTACAGAAAAAAATTTCTTATCTAAGTAATTTATTCCAAAATTTTGTCTCCTTGTAAAAGAACTCCTTATTCTTCCCTGCTTTCAATACTGGGAGATGGAAGAAAAAAAATTCTTTCATAATCATGACTTGCTTAACAATGATCCAGGAGAACAATTCCATCATTCTGTAGGAAGTGACTCAAAGAACTGGTAAATGGCTCCGTGGTTTTGAAAGGGTATTTTCCTCTTTTTAGAAATTGTTCCTTTATGCAGTTTTAAGGAACACTTTCCAGTCCATCTCATGGCAATCTAAAAGTGATGTAACATATGCAGACTCACCTGTAATGGACGAGTTGGATAAGATAGAAAAGGAACACACATGCTGGGACGGATTTCCAGATGGCCTGGGGAGCAGTGTTCTCTATGTGAGAGAAACAACAACCAATCAAAACACAGAACAGAGGGTAAACCTCTTCTTCCAGGGCACAGAAGTTCATGATACCTTCCAGAATAAGCAGAGTATTTACGTGGCGTGATTGTCATGCAACAGACACAATAATAAGGTCTTGAGAAAAAAGCTACAGACACGAATCACGTGTTTTCTCTGAAAACTTCTATAAGAGAAAATTTGCACGTAGACAATTCTCAGAAAAATGTTAATTAGAACTATATTCCTTTCTGATAATACTTGTAGTAATTTTCAAATCTCCTACAGAATTACAGCAGTGATCTTAAGGATGGGATCTCATCTGTGTGCAAACTGATCTTTCATTACGTTTAAACAAGTGTGCATCGATGAGGCAGCTGTATGTGCTTGGGAGCTCTTAAAACAAACTGAATTGCATAGACCAAAATAACTCACTACTAAAAAATACCACGTATGTAATTTCTAGGTCTCCTACTCTTAAACAGAGCAGAAGAGACAGAAGGGTCTGTTGACACTTGGTAACTTTGTTTTCCGCAAACAAGTTCCGTTATTTCGGTTTTAGATTTCTTTTACGTTCTCTACTTGCCTGTGGTGTCACAGTAGCACAAGCCTTTCTGCTGGGCTATCAGAGTTGTCTAAAGGAGGTTAATGTCTGCCTGCCACCAAAGTTCCATGACAACAGGCTACCTCTTCAACGCGTCTCTTTGCAAGTGTCATTTTTTTTTCCAGAAATTATTGTTCTTTCAAATAATGTTATGTTTTGGAACCTTGCAGAGGCTTATGCCCACCCCAGCTTAACAGCCGTTAGCGAGCAGGAAGCAGGAAAATAGATCTCAAAGAAGATCCTGCGGCAATGACACTTGACAGCTCAGGGTACCACATGAACACACTGCTTATGCATCACCAGCAAGCCCAAACAGCAGAACCTGCTTTCAGAGGACAGGCTTTTTTATTTCTCCCAAACTATCTCATGCACTGGATTACTACTGTTGTTGACATTCCTCACATAGGGATTATAACACGGCTAGTTACAGTATAGACTAAAATGCTTATTGCTTCATATGTTTGCCTTCACTCTTCCAGCAGATACATGCGACAAGTTTAGGTTTATTATTTCAGTTAGCTGCAAATCATTATAGCTTTATTGCTACCTATTTCAGAAGCAAAACAGGCATTTTTCACTTAGCAGATTGTTCTGACCTGTACTACTAATGGCTTCCGCAAGTGCCTGTTCCGTAACTTCCTTGGCTTTGGCAAGAAGAAGTCTGACTGCATCTGCACAAGAACAGAAAATGCATTATAAAGTATTTTAAGCATGCAGACACAGAATAAATTACACCCCCCAAACGCTGTTTTGCAATAAAGCTGTAACTATTTATTAAAATACTGTGTTTTGTCTCAGACAGTAGAATATTCTTTTTGCTAGAGTATGAAAATCTTCCACCGGGAATGATTTTTTAGTTCTTGGTTTATGGTGATAAGCCTTTCTCCCAAAAAAGCTACTTCACTACTTCTCTCCTGTAGCTTGCCACAATGTTGTTACTGAGATTGTATATATAAAAATAAAACTAGTATTTGAATTAAATGCAGCAATGAGGTTGTTTAAAATTAGTTACACAGTAAGGAGGACATCAGTTTTGCTAAACTTGGCAAATGTATCAGCTAGAGCAACTTAATTAGAGAGCGAAGCCGTTTCATCAGGCTGTGCGATGACATTCAGATTCAGGTCTGAAGAGGTGATGTCACTTCAAAGCTTAGTTATAGAGTCAAAATCTGACATTCTCAGCTCATATAACGTTACGCTTGAGCACTGCCAGAAGCGCTGCTTCATCAAGAAGTCTGTACTCTCTGATGAACCAGAAAACCCCTGTACTGCCTACTAGAAGCTGGCTCAGGCACAACGCACTGCTGCTTTCAGCTCACTTACACTGATTGTGTCTAAGTGCTGCCGGAAGGTCAGTTCTGCTTCTTTGCTGGGCAAGAACAGTTTGCCGTGGCGGCTGTTGGGTGGTAGAGTTGTAGGAACTGCAAAGAGTCCACCATCAGCATCTGTGCTTCCAGAACTTGAGGGACCAGCCACCAAGAGAGGTCTAGGGAGGTTTCTCAAACCTAGATTTTAACAGGAATTTAAACAAAGTGGAAAAAAAAAAAAAAAAAAAGAGGAAGTAACTAGTAACTGAAGGATCATACAGAGAGGCTTATGGATTCTGGCTCTTCCACCATCTGTTTATGATCTCAAATCACAAAATTCTCAATATTTCAGTTCTCACCTGCAAATTGACAGTATTTACCTGCTTCACAGGGACACTGCAAACATTCACTTGCTTTGAAATCCTTGGAAGAAGGGGATTAAACACAATTTTACACTACTAAAGAAATTAGAATTTAGGCACACAGTTTTAAGCCCCACACAGACTGTGTTAACCAGTTTATTTATTCAGAAATACTTGAAGGCCTTTCCCACTAAGCAAAACTATATACCCACCATTCCTTTTGTAGGGAAAGATAATGTAAACATGGACTCATTCTACAATGTTTGTTTTATTTACACTCTCCTTTGACCCTTCCCCATAGTGACTCAATGTGCAACCCCAATAAAATGATTTCTGGATGGACACAGGCTGTCTTCTAATCTTTATTTTCTACGGAGAAGGCCAAACCAATTCAATTAAAAAAATCCCAAAAGATGAAAACCAAAAAGCAGTCAGCACCTAGACAGACTCAGGACCAAAGTTTATGAAGGAATGCACCTAGAAGGCTCATCATCAAAAGGAATTTAGCAGTTTGCTTTCTGACAGCCACATCACTGCAGTCATTTAATAGCACTGCATCTGAGGATATAAATAAGCTTAATAATTCCGGTATACTAAAGGCTGCAGTCCAGACCACAAACAATCCTACTTTAGATCCAACACACCCTTATCAGGGCTGATAAAAGGGATTCAGTTTGTCTACCAAAACAACACAGCTTAGAGCGAAGATACCAAACTTGTCTGGGTATCTGCTGGACGTGTTGGAGTTGCTGTTACCAGAGGCCTAAGGTGAATGCATGACTCCAGCAGAACTGCTGAGAAGCTAAACTAATTAACTAGGAAAAACGTGCTGAGCAGTAAAAGTAACTTTCACTGCTTCTCTGTTCAAGCCAAACAGCTTAGCTGGAGCCAACTTGGCTATGGTTAGTACGGTACAAAACCAGGAATACATAGTCTACATTTCTCATTTCCTGACTGAAGACTATGTGCTTCATTTTAATACCTTAAACCACAGTGCTACCCAACTCTACTTGTAATCCCGTGACGTGAATTGAAGACTAAGGTGGTTCTGAATCAACGAAGCTCTATGAAAGCAGAACAGGCTCTGTTTCTAGGGGATCAGATACAAAGCACTGTTATCTTCTTCCTGTTTCTGCCTGGTATCCTCAGTCCTTGTCTGCCAGTGCGATGAAGCTTTAGACAACGATAAAATTGATATAACGCCCCTTTCAAATGAAAGCCACACAGAGCACAAGTATGTTTTACAGCATCGGTTAAACTGCTCATGGTCCACTGCTTCTTACAGCATGGATATCAAAAGGACAGCATAAGAATCACAATTATTCCCAGTAACCCCAATACCTTTACAGACTTTTCTGAAATCGTAAAACATTTGCCAGCAAATGCAAATGGACTGAAAAATAGAACTGAAATTCTTGGTCTGCATGGCTGGGGTTTACAAGTTATAGCAGCTGTACCTTCTAATGGAAGAAACGGTAACTCGTAATCATTCCATATTTTATAATGGCAGAATGGAACAGAACATTTTCAGTAATTGTTTTATCAACAAACTTTACACCATATATTTACTTTCCTGCTCTGTAAGCTGTTGCTCTCTTGAGATTCCATACCCTGTATCAGTCAGTTCCTAACAAATGCCTTGTGGGAGTTCTTTTGGATTGTAAACTGTGTTTCTGGCATGCATTGTTTTTCAAGATTCAAAGCACTGAATTCAGGACAACCCTAAAGCAAATTAGCATGTACCAATGTTCTTAAACAGTTAAGTTGATAATTATGGAGTAGGAACACTCATTCTCACAGAGTTACATCACTGGGACGTAGTCATTCACGGTATGAACTACTAATGATCTGATCACCTGAAATGCACTTTTATGAATACTCACCTGAGGAGCTGGAAGCAGCACCAGGAGAAAAAGTCTTGTTGTTGCGAAGGGTAGATTGATTTCGTGCACAACCTGGACTCCTGGTGCTGATGGCAATCACTTTTCCCGGAGGAGTCAGTGACTGTTCCTCTTGAGCAGGCTTTATCGGTGACGTGGCAACAGAGCTCATCTCGGGAGTCTAAAAATGCACGCCCATTAAATGAATCTTGTGTACTGTTACAACAAATAGATTGTTAAACTCATTCTACTTAGGAAGCTTAGAGAAAAAAAAACCAAACAAACATCTGACATAGCACAGTATCTTTAAGTCCTCTGACCAATACCTCAGTTGGTGTGTGTGTCTGTCATGAGCAGCTGAAATTCCCTTCCCGTGCATTTAGCAATGTTAAATGTCATCGGTTCAATATAATTATTTTATATTACAATTAGATTAACCCTCAACAAACTTCACACAATGTGCCAGACCACCCCAGGATAAAAATAAAATTTAAAAAAAAAAAGTAAAGACAGATCTGTCACAATAATGGAAAATGTATTGCTTTTAATTCAGTGCAAAACTAATTCTCATAAACTCTAACCACCCAAAGGGTTCCTCTGGATAGAAGTACACCAGGACAAAAATATTTGGCTTTTAATTCTAATCAAGTAGAGACCAACAATTTTGATTTTTTTTTCCCCCATCCCTTCTCCTATTTCATACTGTAATACAGCAATAACAACAAGCACATGGCAAAGTGCTTTACTAATTTTCCAGGCCTATCCAGTTATTTCATTAAGTTGTTTAAATGCTCTTCTAGAAAATGCTCCCTTTTTAAGGAATCTGTATGCAACCACAGCCATAAAATTACCACCCACACTTGACTGCAATGCAATTTGCTACAGTTTGTTTTATGCTGGTAATCTTCATTTAAAGGAACAAAGGACAGCACAGTTGGCCATTCTGGCTCTGGTACGTATTGCCTCGAGAAAATAGCAGGGATCTAAACAATCAATCCTTCCGCTGTTAAAGTACCCTGTGGCAAAAATACTATGATTCCTGTCATTATTGGATGAAATGCAAAGGCAAAACTTTCAAAAAGTCTACGGTACTTTCCATTAGACAGCAAATATCATTCTTGCCTCCTAAATACGTGCCAGTCCCACGATGCTCACTGTTGCCAGAAGAGTATCTTTTTCTGACACACAGTGAGTATAAAGTGGTATCTGACAAATAAAAGGTTATGTTACTTCTTTTTATTGGAATGTACAATATGGTGCATATCTGAAAGAGCTCCTTCATTTTTCAGTAGCACTACGCTACTTTTAAGATGCAAAGAGTGCTAAAGTGACAGGAAAACACTTGCAAATAGTAACTGCTGGTTTTCTTCCCCTTCTTCTATCCCTCTCCCCCCAGGTCTAAGGAGATGTCCTTCTTTCTAGTTTGTGGTTGTTTAATCGTGTCATCCCTGGCTGTCACGTGTGTCACTAGGAGTAAAAGTAGATGCCAAGAGGAGACACCGTCACAGATCTGTGAGATGTCAGATCAAAAGTCTTCACAGTTCAAATAAAGTCTATATCTGGAGCTGTATATGAGCAAAGATGGTTTTAAATTTATAATATTCTTCATTCTGTGTCTATAAAATCAGGATCAAAAGGAGCTTCAAAGGGAGTTAAGTCTGCACCAACAAAGAAAGATCAAAGAATGAGGTATGTTTGGAAACTGCGATACATTTGCATCCTACCCTGGAATACAATGCAAATGATCTTTAATTCCTCCTATTTCCATCACAGGCATTCAGTCAGATCTGATTAATTCAGCATCTTTTTCATCATTAAAAGGATGTTCTGCTGTTTCACTAAGTAGAAATGGTTGCTCAGAATCACAGGGTCAGATCTTAAACATTGGTTACAATGCACAAGAAGGAAAGCAAGTCCATTTCCAGGAAGAAGGCCTGAGGAAGAAGGTCTTTTTCTGAGTCTGTGAAACAACTGACAGGGACATTTTGCAGAAAAATGACTGTGGCAGGGCAGTTGTACTGGCGGCGCTATCCCAAAGAAATACATTCTTTTCACGCTTACACTTGGTGATCTTGAACTACATAAACATTGCAAATTAAGGGGTGCAGTTTTCATGTGAAACATTAATCTCTTCTAGGTTCCATTTCCCACCAAAGGCTGGACCAAATAATCTTCCAAGGTCCCTTCCAACCCGGGCTGTTCTATGATTCTACAAATGTGAGAGACTAGAAGGCACATACCTAACCTCACCTCATGACTGATCTTTTCAGTAGTCACATTAATGTTCACTGTAATACCACTGAGACAGCAAACCAGAAACTACAAGGTAATATAAAAAGCAAATGCAGCATATTGAGGAAAAGTCCACTCTGTAGAAAACTGGGTTGTGTCATGGTTGTGGATTTTTTTTTTTTTAAAAAAAAAGGGATCTCCAAGGTCTTGACAAGGCTGGTTGTTGATTTCCTATAAAAACACGACTGGGCAATCATTCTCCGTATCAAGTAAGAGTTTAGCATCTGGAACGTGAACAAGAGCTACTTACTGGTTTGGGATTGACTTCAGTAGAGATGAGTTTTAAAAGGCAGTTTAGGAGTCTCTGCTTGTGAAAGGTGGTACACGCAGGAACAGCACTGGACTCAGACGTTTGCTCCCTAGCATCCTGGGTTTCTGGCTCCAAGACAGCCAGCCAGTCATATTCCAGCTGCAACTTGTTCGGTTTGCCCATCATGAGGTAGACTTCAGCCAGCGTAAGGCTCTCAGAAGTTCGTAGACTCCATCCTTCTTCTCTAACCTGTTGAGAGAGCCGGTTTGGGTCGTCCTTGAGAGACTTTGTACTAGATTGTCCCTGAGGTGGAGGTGGAAATGAGGAGCCCAGCTTCTCTTGAGAATCCTCCATTACTGCATCTGTTATATCCTTGGTACAAGTGTCAAGCTGCTGGCCCTGGCTGTGGCTACCCTGAGTTTCATATCTGGATGGGCCACTGCCAGGTGAAGCCACACCACTTCTCGGGAGCTGTGAATAAGAGTCAGGTATTTCTACACTCCTCCCGCTTGGAAAAGCCACGGGAGAAGTATCACCAGCTGCTGGAGTAAAGTCTTTCCCATGCAGTCTGTCTGTGCAAGAGCATTTCTCTGGGACAATCAGGTCCTGACAGGACTTCATGTACCGTGGGAACGGATCGAGCAGAGAGAGTTCCTCTACATCGGGGATCCTACTGCAAGCACAAGCCGTGCTACACGATGCAGTTGCTTGGTCACCGGCCAGGGCCTCCCTGCCCTCCATGCAGAAGGCCACTGAGCTTAGCTTTTCGTGGCTCCCTCCTGGATCTTGAAGTCCAGAAGGCGGTTTTTGGAGAGAATTAGCGATGCCAAGATTAGAGGCTGTTCCTTCCAGCAGGCCAGGTTCTGCGGTGCCATCTTCAGTGCTTGTGGAAACTTCAGCCATGGGCTGAGAGGTTTTGCTTGACTCTGTAGTGCTCTCTGCCCTTCCAACCCCCTTACCTTCTGTTCCCCGTGTATATTTTAGCTGTCCCCTAGCTGTCCCCTGACCACTCTGTATGCCCAGGATTTGTGCAGGGGGTAGTAAGTGAGAGTCTTTTGTGTTCTGTTTGCATTTGCCAGTTTCCTGCCAATGCACTGTGCAGAAAGCCTTGGAGTGGACCACTCTGGCTACGCCAGGCAGCGGAGTGAGTGTACAGTTCTCTCCTGGGAAGAGATGGAGCATCACTTTCTCCTCTGAGAAGCTACCTCTTGTTTCTGAGTCTCTGGAGTCTTGAAGCTGCCGTTCTAGTGTTTTACGCTAAAAAAAAAGTGTCAAAGAACACAACAATCATCTGCCCCTTCCAAACAAGCACGGGTAACTTATTTTGCAAACTAAAACAAAACAAACAAACAAAAAAGTAGCTGATCAAGGACGTGCTCTCTCTTTAGCATAAATATGAAGACTCTGTGATCAGAAATAAAGCTCTTTTGTGGTGGTAAGGACTACACTGAAGATCTGCTACAAGCGCAAACTAAATCTCTGTTCCAGGCAAAATTATTTCTCTCTGCTTCACACAGCATCGTAATTGTAAAAACAAAAAAAACAACGAACAAACCTCAATAAAACAAAGCAAATGGACTCCCCTTTCTGTGCAGTAACCTCCATCTTACATGTTTTGACATCCCTCTAAGTTTCAAGTGGTAGGCTGTTACTTCATCCAGGCTCCCAAATTAAAAAGAAAAACCTGAATTGAAGGACTAAGAACCAGCAGCATACTGGTTCTATAGCATACCAGTCAACAGGAGAACAGAATGGATGTTAACTCACAAATCCTTCTACTCCATGGATCAAAGTTCAGAGCTAGGGATCTCTCTCATGTTGTATGGCTCAGACAGTGTAGAGATATGTAACAGGTAGCACCAGATACCTAGACAAGAAGCTTAAGCCCTCCTTTGGTGAAACTGCATAAAGCAAGTGGAAAGATCCATCCTTAATCTCTTTGTTGAAACTGGAAACAAAATCAGCAGTTATTATCCAGGCTTCTAGGGTGGTCACTCATCTATAATGAGACAGCCTAAGCTCACTGCTTAAAAAAATGAAATAAAGGCAGGCAGCTTCCTTTATTACTAACTAGCTTTTCAGTGGATCATAGCAGAGAGCTGTTGAGGTAAAAGTAGAATATTATGGGATTTCCCATGAAAGGTTCCATTAGCGATGCTGAGATACTGACCTCTACCTTTACTAAGCATGGGCTGGGAAATTTATGAGGTAGAATCACATTACCAAAGCAAAAATTAACTTAGACTAGGAAGAGAACTGCTCCCAGGACACAGCACACAGAGCAGACTAAGCAGAAAAAGGATACAATACGCACTTCATGGAGAGCCCACTTCTGCTTCAGGAACTCGATCAGGCTAGAGACCTTCCGATGTAACTCCACAATCATCCTGTATGCAAGATAAACAAAGCAAGGGAACAGAGCAAAAAATGTCAGCAGAAGTTCAAATCGCATCCTTAATGCTAGAATGGGAATTAAGGGAAGAGACTGGCATTCTGTAATACAAGCACAGAGAATACACGTACCACTCCCAGGCTCTAAGAAAAATAAAACAAGAAAAACAAAAGTGTATGTCATCCCCTAACTTTAAAATCTAGGTAACTCATAACTGAGAAAGATCTAAAAGCCTACCAGATAAACTTGATTGCCATGATTCAAGATACCAGTTCCTCCAGATGGAAGTTGAAGATAGGAAAAGATGGCAAGATTTAGCTAAACTGCAACAGTGCAAGCATGGAGCAAAGCTACTACACGAAGTATAAAGGGGCATAAGAAGATCTGTAAACATTTACTTTTTGCTCTCAAAGCATTTTATAAAATAAAGCTCATACTAAAAATTTTCATTATCCTCTCTGCATGATCTTTGGTCATTAGACCTAAGTACTCTGTTGGAAAGAACGACGGATGTCGCAGAGGCCTCACGTTGTCTGCCCTGAGTTGGAGTAGATGAGTACTTGGATGAACAGCCATTGATGACGCTGAAACAGCAGCACCTACCGCATTTTGCAGGGAAGCTACAAATACCTTCTTTTCTGCTAGTATGTTGTGTTGCAGTTGAGATGTTCAGAGTCTTGGTGCAGGTGCCTCTGACCATTGTTTTACTTCCCTCCCCTACGCCTCTGTCTCATGGTACACTCAACATACATTTTAGTAGAACTAGTGCTGCGTATCTCCATTCTACTTGGAGTCTGTTCTGACAACAGCGTGTAAGTGGCATGAAGCATATTCATCTCCAGCTCTATTACCTCCTATCATTACTCAAATTAAAACATATAAAGAGCAATGGTAATCTAATTTTCAAGTCTGATATCTCATGTTTACAACAATCATGTACTCTGGTCAGACAAAGCTTTCAGAATAAGTATGTTTAGGCAAACTGCATTATCAAAGATGAACTGCTTGGTTGGCAAAGAGAACCCTGAAGAGAGGACGAGGCTAGAATGCTGCTCATATATTTTCCTATTCTATTCTGAGCACCACAACCAGTTCTTCATTACCTAAGCCGTGGATTCTGGGCAAGACTCTGTACTCGAGCCCATGCATGATTATTTCGTGGCTGCAACTCCACAGGGACCTTGAGAGGAAGACGTACTGGCTTCTGGTCCTCTTCATCACTAACGCCTGGAAGGAGATAAAGCACAAAGAGCTTGGGTTGAGGCAAGGACAATTTGGTCAGAACACTACATGCTCAGTGATATGGGAAAAATCATCACAGACATCATCAGCACGACCTACAGACAGCATAAATAGCTCAGCTTCACTAGTGGAGTCTCCTTCCTTAGATTATCTCCTGTTACAGTATGTTTTTTTTTTCCTTGGACACTGCAGTGGTACTGGAGCTTCCAGTTGAACAAGCAGTGCCAAAATCAAGTGGCTGGAAACTTTGAACAGGTACAGTATTTCAGACCTTTAAACTGCATTGATTCTACTTATTGGTGGGAGCTGAGGAGGGAGGAAGAGGAAGAAATAATTTAGAAGTCATCACACGCAGCTGAACTGGAGAAGGTAAAAAAAAGTCTAAAATGCTCAATGCTAAACAACATGGTACTGCTCATTCGCTGGCACAAGGGACTAAACTTTGCATGTAGTGCAAGCACAACTGGTAAAGGAGCAGCAATCTTGTCTGGTGTAGCTATTTCCTTTGCAGTTTAGCTAGCGACATACTCCAAGACTTAGAGAGCTGGGTGGGTCCTAAAGTTGTTGGGATTATACAAGCAAACAGGCTAAGTGAGACAATAGGGACATATCTGTTCCTAACACAAATGTGAAATAGCACAAATTCCCCTACCGGTGATGTACACATCAAAACAGGCCTACTCTCATATTCTTCTGACCATCTGCTAAAACCCCTCCATGTTCCAGTGTCTCTTACTTACCATCTGGATCACAGAGCTTCTTCAAAGCCCTGCACATTGGAGCTTTGATACGAAGGTTCCTGCCTTTGTAACGAACAGTCGTGGCCCTGTGAACGTTGAAAGAGAAGTATTTATAGGCACCATTAACAGAAGTTTGTGAATGCATAAACATTAAAGACACAGGGTGAAATACTATCATGGCTGTGGGAATGAACAAAGAAATGGAAGGGTTTGCAGTGCAGACTCACGAAAGCATTCAATCTTCACTATCACCTTACTTTTCATTATAGGAATGCTACTCCTGTGACTCTCCTCTTCCAGGCTTTCATGAAACACTGGGCTGTTCGCTTAGGGAGGGATTGCTGTTTTATCAAGTGGACCAGAATTATGTTACTTCAGTTGAAGAGTACCCTCAGAGACAGCTTCTTCATAAAAGACAAGTGGTTTTGCTTTATTCTCCTCTTTATACTCCTAACTCCTAATTATGGGAAGGAGAAGTTTTTGAAGAGTCTTCCATTCTGGAATATCAAAACCACATCTGTTGCAGACATGAGGTCTAAAAGCTTGTGTGGGAATCTGAACAAAGTGAAGTCTACAGTATGATTTCACTGTCTTTTAGCTTCAATACCACATTAACAGCTATACAGATCCTTAAATGCAAGAGGCCATTTTTATTTTCACACAGTGAAACTATTTGATTTCTTCAGTCAGCCCTGTTTTTATTTTAGAGACTTAAAAGGCAGGCATTGAAACCAACAAAGTTACTGATGGCAGTATTTACTACTGAATACTTCAGGCAATAAGGATCAGCAGCAGGATTGAACGCAAGTCCTTGCAGGTAAAATGAAAGAAATTATGGAGAATATTCCTACAACACAGGTAAAAGTAAGATCCTGCTGTGAGGAAGAGCCTTAGGCAGAAAGAGCACTTGTCTACAATGCTAAGAGGTAAACTCAAAACAGACAGCAGAAGTGAAGCCAGATCTGAGAAGACAAAGTTGATGAGGTGAGCAGCTTGAAAGTTTCAGTTACTAAGCTGTGAACTTCTACAGATTCTGAATACCCCAGGGCTGGAAGAGCAGATTTCCTCAATTTGCATTGAGCTACCAGAAGTTAGAGGGAACATGTCAGCCCTCACTCTTTCTAGAAGTAGTGATGGCTCAACTAATGAAAAGGGAAGGCTCTCAAGTGCTGAGAAGAAATTAGCAGTGGTGCTGCTTAAGAAAAAATAAAAAAGACCCAAGAACTTCTTGCCTAGTTTTAAATAGAGCTTCCTAATTTCCATGCCTGCAATCGCAGACCACGCTACAGCTGCTATAAGGAAGCATTGTTGTTACCTTGCCTCTTTCAACTTAACCCTAACTTGAATTATTCGTAGACAGCGTATAGATGAGTGCAATGGTCAGCCTCTGCCAGTGGAAAGACCCTCAGAGGAGGGCACAGTAACAGTGGTAGACATCTAGTCAATGATATAAGGCAACAAGGAAAGGCAAAACTTCCTCCTGGTCATTGCAACGGACACCTTCACCTTAACGCACGAGGCTGAATATCCTCTTGTCATTATTCTGAAGCACAGATATGAGTTAGAAGTGAAACAAACCAAAAAAGCTTTGGTTTAAGTTTATGTAAATGGGTTTCCGAACAGTTCTGATATGCTGCCACAAATCTTTGTTTCTTGTTACATATGCTAGTCACACAATCCAGTGATATATTGTTGCTGTGATAAAAAACTATCAACAAACAACTGGACAGAAAGTGATTCAGATTCCCTATAATTTCTAAGGGAGCTCTGTTTCACAGTTGTCCTTCTTAGTGATTGTGAAAACTTCTTCAAACAGCTCCTGTGGGCCAGTAGTGACACAAGCACACTAAATCACTCAGACCAGTTACAAAAGCTGACAGAACAATTCTTATCTTCCTCTTGCATTTATAAATATCTAAACTTTGACCTATTATCTAAAAGATCCCAAATTCATTCAACTTCAACTGTACCAAAGGCTACGGTCTAGTCTGATTTTACATGTTACTGAAATCTGAAGACAAGTACAGAGACAAACAGCAGTGAACGGCCTTAACTCCAATGACCAGAGAGGGACATTTCATGGAAAGATTTTGCCATTTCTCAAACCACCTGTCTGATTAAGCTTTCAGGCACTATTTAG
Source organism: Baryphthengus martii (assembly GCA_013396935.1). NCBI lineage: Eukaryota > Metazoa > Chordata > Aves > Coraciiformes > Momotidae > Baryphthengus > Baryphthengus martii. Next base: position 846,140 of record VWZK01021692.1, on the reverse strand, counting down.
TATCTGTGACCTGGGCTATAAGCTCAACCAGGAAGATTTTAAATATGGTTTTCTTATGAGTATCTCACAAGGTCATTTGTTTTTCCATCCACCATGTAATTGTTGCAGAAAGCCAGAGATGATGTGTAACGTAAGCAAATAAGCACTGAACTAGAACGTGGAACTCCAGGGTCTAGAGTTGTACTGCAAACAAATTGTCAGGTAGCTCTTCACAATCTTAGCCTCTCTTAATCTTTCTTACCAATTAAATGAGGCTAACGTTTAGCTACATCAGAATAATGCATGTTCACATTCCTCATTTTTAAACACTTTGGATTCGCTTTCACTCAAGACTTCCAACACAGTGACAAGCCTTACAAAGTGCATTGAACTCAGAGGAAAAGGAGTATCACACTTAAAAGAAACACGGTAGGAACTGAAAAAAAGAACTGCTCACTAATAGGGAGGGGAATCACAGAATTGTAACATCACTGAGCAAGACGGAAAGTTGAATCTAATGGGATATGTGTAACACATTTGCTTGTGTGACACGAGGCTGCTCTGCACGTGCAGGTGATTAACTCAGATGGTATACAAATCCAGGTGGTATTGAAGATGAAAATGTGAACATTGTTTTCCCTGTACAGTTTGTTCCTTTTCAACTAACAAGGTTTATTCACCAAATGAAGTAAGAGATGCAGGAGATAAAAGGAAGCAAAGATGTGTCTTCCATCTGGTAGGCAAAAAGCCTATGCAAGAGCAAATATTTCTGAACTGCCCAAGTACGCTAATATTATGTATGCTCCAGGTTTTGGTTAGAAGATTAGCATTAATATTTCCAAATGCCAAGACTCCTATTCTCAAAAGAGTTTGTTACAAGACTGGCTTTTATATAATAAACACCTAGAATTCATAGAAACCATTAGCCTTCATTAACAATTAATTGGAAGAACTAAGGCCTCAATCACACAAAGTGCTAGACTGATGCTACAGCTTGCGAAAAGTCATCAGTCTCATTTATTATGGCTTAGTCTGTTTGGATGACACAGTATTAGAAAGTCTCTTCAGTACAAAACAGACACCAAAACACCTGCCTGTATCCTGAAATCTAGAGCATTCAGGACACTAGAGAAAAAAGGCTCATCCCCAGCCCATTTTAGCAGGTAACTCCAAGTTAAAGAAGTAATCTGCTTTAAGAATTATTTTGTTACATGAAAAAAGCAAAACGACTTACTGCTAAGATTTTCTTAATTGTACAAAACCCAACAAAACAGCAATTTGTCTTCTAATTTCAAACTTCACTTTAAAAGAATGAATGAACGATTTCATAAAGAATCACATTCAACACCTATAATACAACAGCACATTGTACAAAGTGCACCTCCCAGGAGATGAAAGGTTAATAAACTGCAAGGAACATATTTGGAAACTCAGTTTGTGAAAAATAGAAAGGTGCATCCATTTTATGTAAGGTAAAGCAAAAAAGTCAGCAGCTGCTGAGTGGGCAAACTCTTCCTCCTGTTTGCAGTAATTTTTACTTTATCAATAATTTGTCTGCTACAATGAAGCACCCTAAAAGCACCAATGCCAAAAGTAAAAAGATAACTGTAAGAGACATAAAATACTATTGTCAAATGACTCTTAAAAAGACATGATTAGGACAAACCAATACCTGCTGAGTGATGCCTGCTCCATCACCACACTCCTTGAAATATCCTTTGAAAGATTTCACTTTACAATATACAAATTCTAAAAGCAGGAATACTCCAGAAAATTTTAGGTACAAATATATCAAGTGATATTCCCTCATTCCTAATAGTACAGGAACTTCTAACCCCTTCTATATTCTAAAAGCACGATGCCAAGATTGAACCCCCAAATCCTGTAATTCTTGAAGTGAAAGACAGTATTTATTCTTAAAGTCACGTAGATGCAGAAGTGACTGGAGAGCTGATGTCTGCGGTAATACTGGAAGTGTTGTTTCAGGTCTGAAAGTCAGGACTTGGAGCACTGTTGGCAGAACTGTTTGGAGATGAACAATCACTCCAAGAAGGACATTGAGGGGCTGGAGCATGTCCAAAGAAGGTCAATTAAGCTGGTGAAGGGTCTAGAGCACAATTTTTGTGAGGAGCACCTGAGGGACACGGGGCTGTTCAGCTTGCAGAAAAGGAGGCTCAGGGGAGACCTTCTCACCTTCCACAACTACCTGACAGGCGGCTGGAGTCAGGTGGGGTCGGCCTCTTCTCCCAAGGAAGAAGCAATGGGACAAGAGGAAATGGCCTCATGTTGCACCAAGGGAAGTTTAGATTGGACATTAGGAAAAACTTCACTGGAAGTGTTGTCAAGGCCTGGCCCAGGCTGCCCAGGGCAGTGGCAGACTTCCCATCCCTGGAGGGATTTAAAAGACATGTAGATGTGGTGCTGAGGGACATGGTTTAGTGGTGGACTTGGCAGTGCTGGGTTAACAGTTGAACTTGATCCTAAAGGTCTTTTGCAACCTAAATGATTCTATGATTCTATATTCCCTATAGTGAATCAACACAGTTATAACTGTATAACTTGTGTAAAAAATTCTAATTTCATTACCTTTTTTAAACTTCACCTATCATTTCTTACTACTACTACTAATTAATGGCTTCATGGAGAAGGGCAGAAAAAACACATGCAAAACAAAGCATGGAAAATGTCAAACGGCAACCCTAAAAAAAAGTAAGAAATGCCCCCCTAGAGTCTGGGTGACCAATTCAACAATCAAGCTGCTTAACAATCCAGTTGTAAGAGTTTCAGAAGTTCTTACTTACCCAGCTTGAATGAGCTCATTGAGTTTAGCTGCGTTCTTGTCATCCATACCTTTACGTGAAATGGGATAACACAGTAAATTAGGATTTAAAGCAACATAGTCATGATCTGTTTTTGTGTCCTGTTCGGTTTTCCAAGCCATTACATTTTATTCTCACATAGGATTAATGTGCATAAATCTGCTACATAACATAACCTTTCTGAAAAGTTTCTGTTTTCATAACGTGTAATTTCTACATGATCCTTGCCATGAAAATTGCATTTTACTCGTGGATTAAACGACCCTACTTTAGGTGCTACAGCCATCTTGGGTTGCTGGGCATTAATCTGACACTGTGGTATTTAAAAGACAAGCTTCCTCATCTTCCTGCTCAATCTTTGTTGCTAAGGCAGCACAGCGTAGTGAAAGAGCGTCAAACCCTCACAGCACTGAACGCAATAAAAAAAAGTAAATAAAAATAATAAAATGCACATGTAACCCACACTTTCCTTTGATGCATTATGCAGCACATTTTTAAATGGACACTACGATAACTTGATTTGTATTCTCTATGATAGTTAAGCCCAGATCTATTTACCGAACAATTAACCTCTCTCTGGCAATGCTGAAAGTATTCCTGACATGCTTTTGTGTCTCAATAGCTCTACGTAGACCACCTCAATCTCTGGCAAGATGGGACTGGGTGAATAGTACCANGGGGGGGGGAAAAAATAAAAAAAAAAAAAAAAAAAAAAAAAAATCAAGAGAAAGAAACTCCTTTCACCAGCTGCAGACCTCTCATGAACTGGGTGTAGAGACTTGCAGCTTAAGCCCCTTTGGTCTCGGAGACTAGAATTTTCCAAGTGATGGTGAGTAAAATACGTAACCAAGTACCAAAGTTATAAAAAGCAGCAGCACAGGGTAAGCACACATTGCCATGGTGACTGTGGGAGACCTTATTCCCAGGCATAGCAAGGAGGGTCTGTTGATGCTTTTAAGACAAGACGTGGACATGAGGAAGAATCGCTAATACTGGTTTCTGCTGACAGTGCACTCTGTCTTGCCTCTGCACCTTCTTTGCCATGGAATAGTTCAAAATTGCTTCTCCAAGATGAATTAACACACTGGGGATCTTTGACTAAACAGAACAGAGTCACTATGAACATTCACAACAGTCTTGTTCATTATACATTACAACAAAAAAATTTGAGGTGAGGATATAATATAGCAAAAAAAGGGATCTGTGAAAAAAACCAACAATTCTATTAGGAATTGTACATGTCCACTTGTGAAACCTTTCTCGTCCTTTTCACTTTGGAAATAGTATGACAATACAAAGAAGTGGAAGTATACCGAGGATTTCTACATCTTCCAAACTAAACAAACCGTGTAGAAGGTGCACCATGATATAACACCGACTCTACAAAAACCCTGGAGACAAATGAAAAAACCCACAACCCCACAGGTAAGAAGGTATGGCTGAGAGTACAGGCCACATTCCTCTACCCATTCTCCAAGCTCTCTCTAGTCTGGAGGCCGTAAAGACCACAGGAACTGTATCCTGGGCTGCATAAAACAAGTGAGGCCAGGAGGCCAAGGGAGGGGATTCTGTCCCTCTACTCCGCTCTGGTGAGACCCCACCCACAGTGCTGTGTCCACCTCTGGGGCCTCCAGAGTAAGAAAGACACGAACCAGTTGGAGCGGGTCCAGAGGAGGCCACAAAGATGACTGGGGACAGGAGCACCTCTGCTGTGAGGTCAGGCTGAGAGAGTTGGGGTTGTTCAGCTTGGAAGAGAGAAGCCTCCAGGGAGACCTTCTTGTGGTCTTTCAACACTTAAAGAGGACTTACAAGAAAGATGGTGACAAGACCTTTTAGTAGGGTCTGTAGCTATACAACAAGGGGTGATGGTTTTAAACTAAAAGAGCAGAGAGTAAGACCTGATATAAGGAAGAAATTTTTTACAATGAATGGGGTGACACCCTAGCCCAGACTGCTCAGTGAGGTGATAGAAGCCCCATCCTTGAAAGTGTTCAAGGCCAGACTGGACAGGGCTTTGAGCAACCCAGTCTAGTGGAAGATGTCCCTGCCCAGGGCAGGGAGGTTGGAATAGAGGACCTTTAAATGCCCCTTCCAACCCAAACCATTCTATAATTCTATGAACATAGTACTAAGCCTAAACTCAGATGTCTTGTTAATTCAACTTATCAACCTCCAGAAAATGAAGAAGCGTTGGTATGGCACATATCCGTCTACACTCATCTGGACAGACAAAACCAACCGCTGGGATTGACAAGGTCACAACGAATCTTGGTTAGCCAGTGAGGCTGTTATTTCTGATTCCGATTTGTAATAGATTTTCATCTTCAGGGTTCAGTAAGTAAAGATTTAAAGAATGACCATCTCAGATTTTGATTGCATAGGCAGAAATAATTGCGGATGCAAATGCTATTATTTACACATTTAATTGCTTAGTTTTCAAGAACAGTAAAACAGACAGATAATCTAAAGTGCATATACATTTACCTGTGATCTGTGGGTATTACATGCACAGCATTCCACAGATAGCAAAAACTAAAGAAATCTGTCAAAGAAATAGGGGACTAATGCAACAGACTAATATATATCTAAATATATTTAATGGAAAAACAATACCGCAGATTACTGCAATAGAATACAAAGATCACAAATTCTGAAGAACTCAAAAGTGAACCTGTACTACACATTGCCAGTTTCAAGGGTAGACACTTTTGATTCGACCATATAAAAATAAATTTAAGTCATTCATACTCACATCCCCCAATCTTTTTCCTTAGTTCCCCGTAGCAGATTAAGCCATATAGCTCCAGGGAGGATTTTTTCAGCCCTTGAGAAAAGACTGAAAAGCAAAAAAAAGGTGCAAGTGAGATGCAGACAGCAGATCTACACAGCTACACTGCCGATACTCATTTCAACATTGAAAATGACTTGTGTTTTCCATGAGAAGCATGGAAATTTTTTTCAAGAAACACTAAATTGAGACAGGTTCACCAACTTCCTTTTGCTGACTTCAGTATCTGGAAAATGCAATGTTTTTTATATTAGAGAAAAAAAGCAGCTTCCGCAGAATTTAAGCAAATAGGCAACAGTTCAATCTGCAAAATAATGCTAATTTACAATAAAGATAACTCAAGTATCACTTAACCATTTTCTAAAGATAATGCCCAGATGCCCCCAAGAAAACTCCTACAGAACTCTTTCTTAAGATGAAAATTAAGAAGCAGGTCTGAGTTTTCCAGAAGACAGAGAATGTCTTCTGTGCACACTAATGGACCTCAAGAGATTTAATGCAAACTCTGGATTCTATATTTTGACATGAAGATTTGCACACATTTTATTCAACTTTACAAGGCGCTTTTTTTCTCCTTTCTCATCAACAGATGATGTGGTTATTATTATGGGTAATATATTTAAATACCTATGACAGCAAGACAAGACAGTCTCATGGTTTATAAATCAGATGAAAATATGTATTCTTGTCTATTCATCAAGAATTCAGTTCTCTTTAGTTTGCAGATTCCTTTAACCTCAAAACCCGGGCACGCAGGTTTCTACCAATACTAAAGCTAATCAAACTACTGCATTATTTCTTAAAGTGAGATTTCTGACCTTTTATGTATAGATAGAGAACTTTACATTATCCACAGAACAGATAAAACTCCTTCACTACATTTTTTTAAAAAAGTTCTTCCACCCTGTGTTTGCTCTAATATTTGTTTTCAAATAAAATAGCAATGGCTTGTTTCATCTTAAAATGCTGTCTTGTTTTGAAAAAGGAACTCAAAAGTATACCTTATGGCAGGTGTTTAGTCCTCCTTTAGATAACCTAATCTCAGGAACAGATGAAACAATTTCATAAAGGGACTATATCCTACTCTACCTTTACATTCCTTCAGCTTTTTTCTAGTCATATCTATTTCTCATTATTGAGTTATTTTTAACTTGAGAGGCTCTGGCCACAAATCATATATATCAATTTCTTATCCAAACTTTTGCTGATGTTTAAGAGAATTGGTTAAAGACCAAAAAATTCAGCCACCATGAGATGGTGATGACTTATTCAATTTAGAATACAGCATCAGAAGGACAGGAAAGCCCTGGGGACCTTTATTTAACTGACAAGTTAACAGGAGAACTGACATTTTTGATAACTTGGGAGGAAAAAAAAAAAATTGAAAAAATTAGGTCTTGGTAAAATCAGTTCACACTGAAATAGATTTCTTTAATCCACGATTCAGACTAGGCTATCTGCAAATTGACTTGAATTCTCCTTGTCTATTACTGAATAGTATGCCCTTGATAAAAATCAAGTATCAATGATCATATATTACCATTAGTTTTATAAAACACCACTAGCAGTCCGTAAGACTTCCCAATTTCTTTTTCACTCAACATGCTGCAGAATGAAAGAATGGGAAGAGGGCATTATGGCACCGGGAATCCTAAATAACTGAGCCAATGATACAATTTCAGGCTCATTTAAAGTGTGAGCAAGTATTTCACCATTTACACTTGTATTGGACTATTTACTTATTTCTAGCTTCCCGTAAGAAGAGCAAAGTAGTGCTGGAGTCAATTCCCTGGCTGAAGTCATGCCTCACTAACATTTAGGCCTCAAAGGTGTACTCCTGAAAAAAGAAAAATATTTTCTTGAACCTGGCTTTTCCCCAGTATTAACCGAAGGATCGGCATTTATTACAGTGCGGTGAATTCATATAAAAGCAGGGATACAAATACTGTTTTTTTCAGAAGTATTTTTCAAAAACCAGGAATCTCAGTATAGCCATGCTAATAAAAATAAGACGTGTTCACAGACATCCGAATCAGTACTTATTTTCTCTTCGCCACCATTCCTACCCTCCATGGTGGCACTAGAAGGCAGGATTCCAACGCTCACACTAAGCCCATTTCACCACATACTAACCATTATCAAAGTCAATGTACTTGGAGATCTTGTGCCAGGTGCGGTAGTAGAAATGGCGGACCTGTTCCTTATTCTTCACCATGCTTGCCGGTTTGCCTTTCTTCTTGTATTTCAGGGCAATGTTGTTCTGGATGGCTTCAAAGTCCTTCCCATGCTGAAGAATAGATAAAACAAATCCACATCCTCAAAATCAAACTTATATCTTGTGATAAGACAACTCAAATAAGAGAAGGGACTTGGAAGTCTTTGTAGGAAATTAGATTTCAGTGATCATAAGCAAGATTCTTGGGTATCAAAACTTAACAGCAAGAGAATGACACTAGTTTCCTTTATTTTATATAAAATGCATTACAGATGCCAAACAAATAGCTTTCTAATTTTGTTTGTTTGCCTTGCCTGTTTCAAAATAAAAACTGTAAGTTGCCAGCCAACTTTAAAAAAAACAACAAAAACAAAACTTTACTCATAGATGTGCTAAGAAGTAGAACTGAAAGTACTGATTTTCTCACTTGGCTTTCTTTACTTCCCTCTGCATTTTCCCCCTCCTCTTTCCATTTACTAAATAGGGTGTATGAAAAGGCTCTAACATTTAACAGCTTCACTTTTATTTACAGTACATTTCATGTTCTGGTTATTAGGAGTGAAAAAAATAAAGTTTCAAAAAAGAATGAAAATACCGTATTTTTAAAAAAAATAAAAATTAAAAACTTGTTACAGAAAACACATACAACCAGGAACACATCATATACATCGTATGAGATAAAAGATGATCTAACCTTCCTTTGTCTCTTAGCCCTAGTACTGAACTGGCTCAAACCTTTTGATGATCCAAGACTAAACACAATGTCTACAATTCTTATGAGAATAGAACATATTTTCTTGTTTGGTAAGATTATAGCCGAAGTGTGTTGCTTTTAAAAGTTGAGATAGAGACATTATTTCTTTCTTTCTCGTTTTAAATAGAATCATAATTGAAATTATTTTAAACACTCATAAATAAAACTCACAAATATGTCCTGTGTTTTAAACCAGAAAAAAAGCGCTTGCCACTTTTGAACTGTGATTTTTATTTGACAGCTGGTTTATAGCCAACTGTATATATATGTGCAAAGACAAACAGATGCATATGTGTACGTATGCATTTTGCTCCTGTATATCTCAATGGAATCAACCTTCTTTAAGAACACGCAGATACTAAATGGAGCTATCTAAGCTTGTTATTTTTCTCTACATGTACCTCATACAGTCCCTCGAAGAAAGTATTTTTGTCCTCTGTGCTCCATGATTCCCACTGCCTTCTGACCTTCTTTCCTTCCTCCTTCTCTCCAGCCGAGGAGCTTAGGTTCCTTGTCGTTGACTTGGAATTCCCTGCAGGATTGCTGGGAGGAATTCCTGATGTGCCACCAGATGTAGTCCCTCCATTATCTCCTGCCGCAAAAAAAACATGACCAGAGTGAGTATTAAACAAATAGGAGGATTCCTGGATAGAAACAAGGGAGGAACTCTGAATTTCCACCTTCTTGACCACTCCCATCTATTTCATGTGCTTTTCAAGATACTTCACCTGAAATACTACAGGCAAATAATGTTTGTTGTAAAGACATAAAATCTCAATGAGAAAAAAAGCAAGGGGAAGGTTTCAATGACTTCATTTTGTATTTCAAGAGATAAGACAGATAAGCAGGAATATACCAAAGCAACCTCTAAAAGACGACACGCTCTCTGATGCTTATACACTGATGTGCTCTGCAGCTGTCCCTTTGCAGCTGAGGGGAACTTCTGAGCAATGCTGAACATTGATGAGATCAATAAAGCAAACTAACGACCATGAGAAAACATACATAATTTCATATCCTTGCCTTTTGTCTTGATCCTACTGCCTCTGAAATAACTGCTGTAACGAAAGGACTGAAAGATGCCTACTTTAGTTCACTGCATGATAATGGATCAGCATTCTCCAGACTGACACTCAGCATAAAGAGCATCAGCTCTGACACTTAGCTCATGCAGATTAATTCAAGGTATCCCCAAGATGGCAAGTCCCAATTCCTCCTCTTTCCCCAAACCCTGGTGTGGCTTTTGGGAAAAGGCACAGAAGCGTAATATGGATTGTACCTTTGTCAGTTACTGGCACCCCAAAGAACACGGATCAGAAGAAAAATAAGATCATCAGAAATACAAAAGGAGAATAAAGCCTGATGGAACTAAGAGAATTTGCAGTTTATGCAAGTAAGGGACAGGGAAGAAAAGGGGACAGAGAAACCGCAGGAAGGTGAGAGCTACACATAACGCAGTAATTCCATTCCTTCACCTTAATTCAGAAGAGAAAGTCTTACTTTTTTTTAAATTGCATCTGTAACTATTAGTCTTTCAAAGCCATTTTCACCAGCAAAACATCAACTAACATTAAACCTGTGATTTATTCACAACAGAAATCAAATCAAACATCATGCTTGGTTTGACACTGTAACAAATTAGCGTAATGTTAATTCAGAAACCAGGGACACCTCCAAAAAGTGAGCTCATTTTTTTTTCCATGGAAATGTAACCATACTCAGTAACCTACATTTTCAAAATATATTATCTTCTATCTTGCTACGCAGTGTTATCTGATTGTCCCTATCAATGTAGGCATGTATTTAATAAAGCAGATGCCTTTTAATATTAAACAAATACTGCCCATGAAAAAGAATGTTCTCTACTGTTTCCATTTTTCCAGTTACTGTCCTTTATCTTCTACGGTTTATCTCACAATTATTTGGTTTGCCTTAGTTTATTTGCTTCTAAATCCATCTTGTACCATACAGTAGTCCCGACTAGTTTCCCAAACTTTTATACACATTAGCACAGACCCTCCTTTCATATTTAGTCTTAAAAACTTGTTATCTTTTAAAAATCAGTTATATGAAGCTGTTTGTTTAATTAACAAAGTCAGTGGTTTTATACATATAAATATATATATGTGTATATATTTCATTCAAAAACTGAGAAAACCTGGTTTGATAATCTTAATATTATTTAAAAAAAATAAGAGTAGCAGAAGAACCAACTGTTACAAGCTTACTATGTATTAGAGGTTTGAAAGACTTGTATATAAACCTTAACTGTAACTATTCAGTTGTGATTTGAAAGTAATTCCTCTGGATGACGAAATCATTTCTCCCACCCTAAAAAAGCTGTTTGTTCAAGAAACAAAGAGCACTTGAAATCAAACCTGAGAGAGTAAGATGCGTGAAAGTATTTTTTTTTCCAGCATACAATAAATATTTGCTTGATATAAAGTGCTACTGTGACCATTTTAAGGTTAAAGTTTCTTTTTATTTCTAGGAATGACTATTTGATCCTTCTGAAGAAAATTACTGTCACCACAAGGAAGCAAGTTAGGCAAAATATGAAAAAGAACTGGACATCCAGAAGAAAATGCACTTTAAAAACACTTCTCAAATAAACAGCTTCTCTATTTCCTAAAACCTTCATCAGACACTGATAAAATAACTGAAAGTTATGCAATTTTATTCTGGTACTGTGAATGTAAATCCTTTGGGGGAAAAAAAAAAAAAAAGGAAACCATAAGAAAAACCTGAGCACTTTAACAGATGGCTGGAAAGAAAACCCAACAATTTTAAGACACAGAATTGCTTCTTTATTCTGCAAATGTGACAATTTGCAAGGTAAAGAAACAGAGACCTTAATTCAAATACATGAATCCCCAATCTCAGTCTGCAGCCTCCTGTTACAAGCTCCCAACGCTAAAGATGTCCTTTATCAAAATACAGCTACGAGACTCTATCCCAAAGTTACTATTATGATCAGACCTCTAAATTTCCAATAAATCATTTGGACGAACCAGGAACGCAGGGTTCCGTGGTTGTGTGTGTTTGTTGGATGGTTGTTTTATGTTTGGGGTTTTTTGGGGGGGTTGGTATTTTTTACATCATTCTGTACACATACTTAAATAAGTAAAAGCCAATAGTTAGATGTCTAAAATTCAGATATTATCAAGGATTTTCTAAAGATTGTCCAGTACACTTGGTACGCATGAAATTTTCATCATTAAAATTCATTTAAAGCAAAAGTATCAGGGAGAACATTAAATTCTGGAAATTCAGTAGATTTCCTCTTAGTTATATATAAAAGATTAAATGAACAGAATAGTTCTATTGAGGACATGCTAAGGACTCCAGATGAAACTTCTACGAAGGACACGTAGCCCAGAATTGCTCTTTTGTTCTTTTATATATACTTACTATTCTACAAGACAAACTTTAGTTCTGCGATATCACAGTTTCTCTTGTTTTAAATACCAATAAATTTCTATCCAGACAATTGTTTAGGGAATCATATATGAAGATATAAAAAAAAAAATCTAACATCCTGTTACTTCTACAGAGAGCTTAAATGTCATCTAATTCTTCCAGGAATAAAGGAGTTCACAGTATCATCCTTTTGCATAAACTTTCTTACGACGGTGCATGGCAATATTACCACTATCTACCCCAGTGTCTACTGGATTGCTAATGATAGATGATGATCACTACTTTCCAACAATAGACGATTTAAAGCTTCGGTAATGCATTAAAACAAAAAGGTCCGTTGAGGCTCACCACACCATTACTGCCACACAACTGCTGGAGAGAGGAGGAGGCTGCCGCCTCTGGCAACCTGCTTAGGTGCTTGTTCTAAGGAAAACCATTTCTAAAAGGACAACACTGCAGAGGAGACAAAGACAAGATGGTCATTCTCACTCTGTCTACTTATCCTGCATCACCCACTCACTATACCGGACACCCACGCAATTAGAGCCAGGACAAATCCTCTCCTCCGCTCCACGATGAAGCAGAGCACCAGCACCTGCACACGAGGTACAAAGCACCGAGCCTGGATGCGCACGTTCTCAGCATTTTCGCTCAGCTCTCAACTGACAGTTTGCAGAACCACCAGGATTCTGTGTTTGGTATTTGAATTATAACCCCCACCAAAATCACAGATCAGAACAGCAGTGTTTCTGAGAAACTTATTCATTCCTTTTATTCAATGTTCTCTGTTCACCCATATGCCCCATTATTAAAACTTCATTTAACTTTGAGTGGCATAACAATCATCTCAAAGTACGTTTTCTGTAGAAAAAGCTGTTGTCTTTGTAATTCTAAGCAAAACGGAAACGCTCACAAAAAAACTATATACAAGGATATAAAGACTGCAATTTAAAAATCTGATATGAAAATGACAAACAATGGAACACTGCATGTATCAAATAATCGGGTCACTGACAATATTCGTGTCTTATCACGGCTACAGCCACAAGAAGTTCTTCCTTCCAGGCTCTATGTAGCATCTTAGCCTTCAGTTTTCAATTTTCCACTGGCAGCTCTTACATGCCAGCTGATTCATATCTTCTATGACAGATTCCACACCCACAGAAGCCAGAATTCAGAGTTAATCTCCACTACACCCATGTATCTCAACACATAGCCTGCTTCTCTTATTGATGTTCTACAGGCTTAGCTTGCAAAGTCTCAACTTCTTCAGGAGTCACTAGTCAGCTGTAGGTCAAACATCTATCAGGGGATACCTTTGTAAGTGAGATGGTGCTTTCACAGACTCCTGCATGACACAGGCCAAACGTGGAGTGTTAGGATGTTAAATTCACTCCCTAAAGCACACGATGCAAATACCAACTTGTGACATGCCAGAAAGTTTTCTTTGGAACAGTCTTTCTTCTCTTTTGGGTTCTATGGGAGCCATAAGCAGGGTTAAACTACACAAGATGACCTTCAAAAGTGGTTTCGGTGAAGACCGTCATTAAGGAGGCCACACAAGAAAATACCTTTGAGTGACTATTTCATTTTCAAAAAACTTTCATTAGTGCTCAGCGGTCTTACGAAATGTACATCAAAACATCTGCTGTCAACAGAGTTAGGTAAGGTGCCATGCTCTATACCTCCCAGAAAGCTTCAAATGCATTCTGCTGTTCTCAAGGCACAGCCTTCCTCAATAAGCACTTACTCATCGATTTTAATGATAAAGTAATTGAAGACCAACATCCAAACTTTCAGATCACCTGGTAAACAAGCCCCATTTCTAGCCATGTATCTTTCCAGCAGCAGATACTACATCATATATTTCACTGAAGAAATAGATTGGATGACCCCATAGAAAGTGTGCACTTTAGGAATAAGTGAAGGCACTTGCTCTGTGGAAGGACAGCCCAGTAAAGCTGCAGGCTGGATCCAATTTGCTTTCATTTCCAAGAACTGTAGCTGAGAAGAGAATACAGATGAGAGAGAGACAGACACATTCCTTGCAAGTCAATGCTTCACTTTGAGTACTAACACTTCAACTGAAAATAAAGTTTCTACCCTGCATGCCTCCACAGTAAATAGCATGGACTCCTAAGAAGGGTAAGTTTAGAACAGTTTATGCCATATTGCTCAGTTATAACACGTAGGATCCTTGTTACCAATTAACAGTTTTAAACACAAAAGGTAACTGTCCTAAAAGGATACAGATAGTCCAGCTGCTTCTACCTCTTATTATTTAAAAGACCTGCACAGCCAAGATGTAGTTTAATGTGTTTAAAGATATTCAGTGTCAATTATGAACAGGAGTCTACATACAAAACTATACTGAAAGCTTTCTACTGACAGTACATATTTAAGCTATCAAATGCAGCACCTGAATTAACCAAACATTGCTGTAAAAAATAAGCATGGATTATGAAACCTTTGGTTACTCCCCTAGTAAACACCATTCTCTTGCCCTTCCACTAGAAAACACCCATAAAGCCTAGTATGGCGTTCCACCTAAATCATGTGATTGTGCAGCGTTGCAGGGAGGCACATTTCAAAGTTCAGTACCTACTTCTTAGGGCATATGAAAAAAAATCCTCCTGTTGTGGTGTGGGATGAGATACAGCAGAGTTCTGGTCCTGAGCCACTTGCATAGGAAGAGAGAGAGAGAACTGGGGTAAATGGGAGGGCAAAGAATCAATGAAAGCATTTCAGGGTAGGGTAGAAGGAGAAGTACCAAGTGTAAACAAGGTGGACAGAATTAAGAATATTAGAAGAAAGGAACGTGCCAGTAGTTTTAAGAGAGTCATTCATGCCTCAGAGAAATAATACTGGAGGAATGACATTTCAAACGAAGGCTGCAATATATTCTGCAGCACACAAATTTGGGAAGGTACAACAAAATCCCATTGTAAGTACATACATCAGGTATCTTGGTATATACATCCTCTCCACAGGACAAGACAGTAATTAATTTAATCCACATGCTACAAGACATGCAATTTTGGTGGGCTGAAACAAAGCGGACCGCTTTCTAGCAAGTTGTATATGGTGTCAAAAGATGGTATGTTTTAATCCAACTAATGCTTTCAGCCAAATACTTCTTCTTTTCAAGAAAGAACTGCTCATTACTGCAAAACAAATCCAGATACTTGTTTGGGCAACACGAGAACGGCATGGAAGTCATCTTCAAGCTTCAGCTCATCACCGTTACTTTGTTATGATTCCCTCTCCATTCCGCATTTGGAAAACAGATAAAAAGGCAGAAATGGAAACGCTCCAGTTCAAACCAAATCTACACCACACCACGGCAACGTATCCCACATTTGTTTTTACCAATGTGGTCACAACACAACATACAGGTGCGTACTTTAACCACTCTCGAGACACCGAAAAAAGCCCCAAAACACACCTTAAAAGTTGTGCTCAGCAACCATGTGGCAGGTTTCTATTTGAGAAGCAAACTTCCAGAAATCCCTGTTTTTCTGCTACCTTACATGGGTCTGCTGCTTCTCCCTCAATGAACCTCCCTGCCTTTGAACACATAATAAACTGCCTCTACCTCACTACTCCTTCAAACTCCTCCTCTGATTTCATGCAAGTTACTTTAAGACTTACTTCCAAACATTCATACTTCAAAAGGCATGCATTAGTTGAGGTGTAGACTATGAATTTGAAAATATAATAAATAGATGATCAACATTTGAAAATACGATAACGATCATTCCATAAAAAAATGCCTAGATTTAGATATTTGTGCAGGAAATTTGATAAACCTTTCAGCAATTCAAAACATATTTGCTATTTGAAGTTAAATGGTTTTCAAACTTTATTTTGCAATGCTGCTTGCTATCATTCTTGCCCTAAACTCAAAAGAGCAACTCAGTATCAGAATCCAAATACTCAGACACAGAATCCAAAAACGCAATTAAAGATTAGTGGTATGTTTATACATTCTATGAGACAGAATTTGAGAATTACTATTCTTATTAGTATGGTTCAGGGAAGATTATTAAAGTTGAAAAAGTCAGCAGCTGCTGAGTGGGCAAACTCTTCCTACAGTTTCAGTAAAGTTTACTTTATCAATAATTTGTCTGCTGCAATTAAGCATCCTAAAAGCACAAATGCAAAAAATAGGGAGAAATCTGTAACAGACAGGAAAAAAAATACTATTTTCAAAACTCTTTTAAAGACATTATTAGGACAAGTCAATGCCTGCCGAGTAATTACAATTTGAAAGGAATTAAGTTTATTGACTACAGTTCTTAATAATAGACTTTGAAAGAGTTTTAACTTTAGAATATAGATTCTAAAAGCAGGACCATCTTAATAAAATTTTAGGCATTGCACAGCATTTTTGAAAGACCATGATCAAAACCTGTTTCTGGCTTCACCAGATCAAGTTTAAGTGTGGTCTAGCCACTCCTTCCTGCTGGCCAATGTTAAAATTACCTTCGCAGCTCTCACCTTGACTGTGACATCCAAAATGGAAAAGATTTCAATTGTCAGAGGGGATCTAAAGCACCTGCTTTCAAGCTTTTTATCTTTTTATACTTATAGGGGGAGGAGAAAGTTGGTGGCACAGAGCAAGTGGAATGATTTAAGTCTAACACTTTATCAGTAATCTTCACCCTTCAATTAGTTCCCTATTGGAAGCTAGTGCTGTGAGACACTTCACTCAGAATGCAAAGCCTATAAATTCTGATCACAAGACATTCCATTAGGGAAAATTCAGACAAGCCTGGAAAACCTCTCAGTATGCATCCCTGAACGTAAAGTATTCAAATTAGAATGGATCCCGTTCTGTTCTTCAAGATCTGACAGTTAATCTCAATTGTATCAGGGAAATGAACTTTAACGCATTCACATCAAAAGTAGCCAGGCAGAGCTGTGGCTGGTCTCACAATTCAAAAAGTGAAAGGATAACCATAATTCTATCACTGACTGTCACTCCCAATGATTTAGGAGGTTTCCCCAAACCTGGCTACATAGTCAGGTATAGTGATTACAAGCACTATCTATGACTGATTACTGAAATAATATTTTTCCATTCGATATACAATTTTACGAGGGTTATTTTGGAATCTGAATTGCAAAATAAACCAAGTTTGCTTTTCAATTGTGTCAATATGCTTAGATAAAAATCGTTCTGCTGCTCTAAAATTGGATATGAATGTTTACGTACCAATATACAAACCCTGAATATATATGTGCACAAAGATACATGTACTTTGTGCACACACGTATACGTTTCCAAAGCAATGGAATAATTTCAAATGCATATATTTGACTTGTCAATCATGGACAACACGTATTCCAAGGAAACACCTCCTCGCATTTAATACTATTTACAACTCTTGAAATAATTATCTGTAGCTAACCACTTCTGGGTATTCCATCTGGTTTTTTATTTGGTTTAATGCAACTGGAAGAAAAATTACAGAGAGTTTCTGTTCTACCCTCCAACATCACATATAGGAGTTTTTCCACTTAAAACAAACAGTTTAAGAGATCAGAGAGGATTTGCTCAGGTATTAAAAAAATACTTTAGCCAATTATGTAAACTAACCTTCAAGCAACTGAGTTCGCTAATTTTTTTGGTGATAACTAAAACATCACATTTTGCACTGCTCTATTGCTATGACACAAAATGATCATGATTTGTAGCGTTTACCTAATGTCCAGTACGTGCATACCACTCTCATCAAACAGTGAGTGAGATCAACTCCAAGACACACTTATGCTACATGGAGTTTTATTTTGTTTTAACAGACGAGAACTTTGTTATTTCAAAGGTTGAAGAAATCTCCTAGTGTTGCTTTTCTCAAAAGTTAACAGAAAATAACACGAGTACTTTTGCACAAAGTAGCCAGAATTAGTCTCAAGCACAGCTCAACTACATTGCCAGGTGTCACCCAGTAACTGCTGAGCACTCACAACAGCATCAAGATATTAAAATGTCCCTGCTGCTACTCAAGTAAGAGTTTGATTTATTTCAAAGTTGTTTCTTATCTACAGTGTTAGAGTGAAAAAGCATGTGTATGTATGTACGTACATATGGACATTCAGATGTACACAAAACAATCTTTATAAAAATTCAAATCACATGGAAGTGCCCAAACTCTTCAGAAACAGTAATGCAGGACTCGTAAAACCTAAGAAACAAATATATCATTATCTGTATTTCATAGCTGTTTCCTAAATAGTTCTCTGGGTAAAATGGTGAGAGAAATAATCGGGGGAAGTCACCAGTGTCTCAAAGGTTGTTTTTCCCCCCCCTTTTTAACTAGTAACCAGTGAGTATTTTGTCATTATCCAGGAAGAGAATTCAGAGTGCAGCTACCTGATCACAAAGCTACCTAGAGTCTAATTTCCTAACCAAAATACAGGAATTTCCTAAAACACGAGAGAGACAAAACTCAGGAATTAAAGGTGTGCATCAGTAATGGAGATGCTTTCCTCCTCCACATACACATCCAAACCCTCCATTCCTGTAAGTGCAATGAGGAGAGTGGGCAGCAGAGAAGCTGAAGCATTGGGGCACAAAGAAGATTTCAGCTATAGTGAGAAACAAGCCACAGAACACCTTCCCCAAAACAGAACAAAAGATGGCATCTACAGGAGGACAACAACAACCACCCCCAAACTCACCACCTCCCTTGCCAGTGTGTTTTAAGGGTGCCAAAATACAGTACCTTTGCCTTTTGCAGCAGTGCTACTGCCAACTGAAGAGGATGCCTGGGAATCCTTCTTCAGCCTCTTGCTCTGAGGTCTGACGCTGGACCTGAGAAAATGATGCTGGTCCTGGCTGTGGGAGGGCTGGAGGGAGGCCGGGGCCTGCGATAAACTGGGGTTCGGAGGGGGGCTGCTGTTAGTGTTGCTGTTAATAATCTTCTCTTCTTTCTTTGTGCTGCTGCTGCCTGGAGCTGCCTCTCCTCCTCCTGCCCCTTCTTCCAGGGACTCCTCATCTCCTCCTGCTCTCTTGCCCAGCTTTTTCACCCCTTCCTCCCCGCTGCTCTCTCCCAGTTTCACTGTCATCCTGTTGGGGAGGAGAGAAAGAAAAGAGGGGGGCACAAAGTCAGGCCTGGGAGCTCCCCAGAGGGGGAGAGAAATCCCTGGGCTGAGAGGGGAGAAGTTTAGCTGCAGAAATTCCTCTCAACATGGCCGCCGTTGTTTGTTACTAAATCCCCTTTCGTTTGCTGTCCCGACCCAACAACCTGTGCCGAGGGCGGGAGGGGGAAAGCCCCGCCAGACCCCCCCCGAAATGGGCCCAAAAGGCAGCCGGGCTCCCCCGGCAGCCCTTCGGCACCTTCCCGAAGGGGTTTGGGGCGCCTTTGGCGGAGAAATCGCCCAGCCAAACTCGGGCGTGTGGAAGCGCTCGACAGCCGCTGAGAGGAAAGGCAGCCGCCGAGCCCGGCGGAGCAGAGCAGGGGAGCGCGGCCGGGCCGGGCCGGCTGCTCGCCCCCCATCCTACCCATTCCGCGGCTCCTCGGGCCCAGGGGGGCTCTTCTTTCTCCTCACCATGGAGCCGAGGTGATCCGACCTGCCGCGGGGGGGGGATTCATATTCCTAGATGCGGCGGCGGCGGCTTCTCCTCCTCTGTGTGTGTGTGTGTGTCTCTGGGGCTGGGACTGGCCGAGGCTACCGAGATTTCCAGCTNCACCACCGGGCTCCGCAGAGCGGCCCGGGCAGGAGACGGCCCCGCTCCTCACCGCCGGCGGCTCCGGCCGCCTCCGTCAGCACCTTCCAAAAGAGCTCTTTCAACTTTAACGTGACCCCCTTTATTTATTTATTTCAGTTTGAAGGGCAACAAACTCTGCAGGCATCTGCAGCAGCTTTCCCTCCTCTCGCCTCGACGGGGACCATGCAACTCACAGTGATGCTGCGACCTCTTGGCCAAACAAAATAGTTTTAAAACATCATTTTCTAGAGGATCACTCCTGGGCTGTGTGAGAGGCATAGCTAAGCAACTTAAATTCCAAATCTGACATTTGGACCAGCCACTGGGGTGACCACTCACTCAGTACCTAACTTCGTAAACCCTCTCAAGTCTAAAGTGATTTTTTAAAGACTTGCCAGATACACACACAAAAGTTTAAGGCATTAAATCGTATTATCTGCTAAAACCCAAACTGGTTTTTTTCCTTAAAGAAGGCAAAAATACTACTGACACCATATCTAAAAAAAGTCACCTTTCAAGAAAAAAACCACTTTCAGTAAAACAGAAAGAAGCTGCAGTTGCAATGCAGCTGCCTTATCACCAGGGCAGGAGCCACAGTCCAACTTTAATTAAGGGAAAAGATAAAAACCAACAAGAGGAAGAAATTCTGAATATCACAAAGAATGGAATTCCTGTGGATGAGGCTGACACAAGAATAACAAGAGTTTAAAATAAACAAGATGCATCAGCATTATAAGGCATACAAATTTGTGAGATTATAGTTTATGGATTGGATTCTTACTATTAAAATGATTGTCAGCTGAAGCACTGAATCTACCAATTCAGAATTATGTTGGGCAATGTTCCATTCTTTGTAAATGCTCAGGAAACTGATGTGAACTGCGGAGCTAAACTCATATTAAAACTTGGTTAACTATTCACCTGACAGGTCTCTAACTACAAACACAAATGTGTTCTCCATACAAAAAAAAAAGTTGCAGTGTTTTCAGTTATTTGGAGGACAGAAATCTTCCAACTCCCAATAGTCTGTATCTAAAACTTCACTTAAGTAAGGCTGAAATCTCCTTGATTTCAAGTTTAGTTTTATTACCACAAATTAAATGATGCATCCCCCAACAATTAGTAGGGGGATACCAAAGATAATCTTGGGGACAGTTACTTACAAGACTAGGGCAGCAAATCCCAGTATCTGCCCCACTTTCCAAGACGTGGCTCCTTACAGCATCCTGCCTAAACCCTCCAGTAGTGTCCTGCATCTCGTTTAATCATTTTAGCTGCTTTCTCCTTTCATTTTCACGTTACGCCTGCTTTTACGTTTTCTTCCACAGGGAAAATCTTCTCAGCCTCGCTATTCTGGTCCTCTAGACCTCCACACTCAGTCGCCCTTGACTCTTACTCCTACAAAAGCTCAGATCCCCGCAGAGATGCTTTCCCCACTGGCCCCAGGGCCGCCGCATCCCCTCCGCGGACGGACGGCCCGAGCAAGGGAGCTGAGCCGAGGCGTGCCGAGCCGGTCACCCGACCCGGTCACCCGAGCGGGGGCCCAAGGCCTCACTTCTCCTCATCCGCCCCGACCCCCAACAGACTCCCTCCGCCACCGCTGAAAGCTCCATCCCCCGCCCCGAGTCTCACCTGCCGCATCAATGCCACGGTGCAGCCTCCGCGCTCCAGCTCTCCCGCCGGCGGCTGCCTCGGGTCCTCCGCCACCCGCAGCCCCAGGCACCCCAAGGCTGCGCTCCGGACCCGCCAGCTCGA
>VWZK01021692.1:723988-819136 GCA_013396935.1 Baryphthengus martii | reverse complement strand
CAGGTGCTCGGCCGAGGTGGCGCGCGCGGCGGTGTCCTCCGGGCGGGAGAAGCGCGTGAGGGGCGGCCCGGGCGCCTCTCTGGGCCTGTGTCCCGTGTGCGAGAGAAGAGGGAAAAGCTGATTAAATCCTGAGCCTGCGCTGAGGGAGTGGAACTCAAAACAAAAACTCCAACCATTTTGGATTCTGATTTTTTTTCTGGGCCTGGCTGTTTTGAACATTTTAACATTTAGAAAGTTGGCATTTCTTGCCAGTAAGGATTATAAGAAAAAAAAAAAGTGTTTCTTCACAGATAGCTAGCTGTCAAGTTTTGTAAGGGAAACATCATGGCAATGGATACAGAAAACTCATTTTCTGTCTATGCCTGGTGATGGGTTTTCAGGCAAGCTCGTGGCTGGCAGCGGTTCCACAAGAACAGCAAAACTAATCGGAATCAATGTCCCTTAGATGCTAAATGTGCTGACAGTGTTGTCTCACAGACTAAAAGTAGATTTTTTAAGAACTGTCACTAAAAACAGAATAACATAATTAAGAACAAAAAAATCCTGAATGTAGATGGTTGACTTTTGAAACGTGTGTATGTATTCTGGCTCACTGCTGCCTGTTGTAGCAATGGGATTCTTGAGGTTACCTACCCGAATGAAACAAATAAAAACTATTTGGTTTGTAATTTATTTTAATATTCTGACAACTTGTAAGTAATGGAGATCATTCCTACTTAAAAAATTACCGACTCCTTGTGAAATCTTATTCATGTCTATGTTGATGGACATAGACAAACACAATCCTTTGCTCAAGCTCTGAGAAGGTGGCCAGTTATCAATCTGCACTGGTCCCAGTATTGGTGATATATGACCTGTGAGCTGATAAACCCTGAACTAAGGCTTAATTTGGCCAAAGGACCTGATATCCCAAGTACAAGGTCACATTAGTAGGGCTGTGTGATGTCTAGACTTGACTTGGCTTGTGTCTGGCCAGTTAGGCAGAGAATGACCTGGAATCTCTCTTAACTTTTCTCTGGGGACAGACATTAATATAATGTCTAATGTTTCCCGGTGTTAACCTTCTGAGGTTCAACAAGGCCAAGTCCAAGGTCTTGCCCCTGGATTGGGGCAACCCCCAGTATCAGCCCAGGCTTGGGGTGAAAGGATCAAGAGCAGCCCTATGGAGAAGGCCTTGATACTGGTGGATGAAAAGCTGGACATGAGCCATCCCTGTGCACTTGCAGCCCAGAAGCCACTGGCACCCTGGGCTGCATCCCCAGCAGCGTGGGCAGCAGGGTGAGGAAGGGGATTCTGCCCCTCTGCTCTGGGGAGACCCCCCCTGCAGTGCTGGGTCCAACTCTGAAGTCCTCAGCACAGGAGAGACAGGGACCTGTTGGAGCAGGGCCAGAGGAGGCCACAGAAACGATCCGAGGCTGGAACCCCTCTGCTGGGAGGCCAGGCTGAGAGAGTTGGGGTTGTTCAGCCTGGAGAAGAGAAGGATCCAGGGAGACCTTATGGCAGCCTTTCAGAACTCAAAGGGGGCTTCTAAGAAAGATGGAGGGAGACTTCCTACCACAGGCTCTTAGTGGTAGGACATGGAGTAATGTAAGAGAAGGGTAACTGTAAGAGAGTAGATTTAGTTTGGGCATAAGGGAGAAAAGTTTTATGATGAGGATAGTGAAATACTGGAACAGGTTGCCCAGAGAAGTTGAGGATGCCTCATCATTGACATCATGCCCACTATTGTAAGGGCAGGGAGCGAGCTGGGCAAGTCCCGGTCTCTGGCTTGGGCGTGCAGCCAGTGCAGCCTTAGGTGGTTGAGTTCATTCTGTATCACTTGCTTTATATGTTGATTCATTACTATTATTGTTATTGTTGTTTCCTCTCCTTTTGAGTTTTCTATTAAATTCTCCTTATCTCAGCCCACAGGGTTTTACCTTTTTCTTCCTATTCTTCTTCCCATCCCACTGGGGGCAGGAGGTGGTGAGTGAGCGGCCACGTGGTGCTCAGGTCCTGCCTGGGTCTAAACCACGACAGATGCCCTTGCCCATGCATGGAAGTTGGACTAGATGATCTTTAAAGGTCTATTTTACTAAAAGCATTCTGCAGTTCTACGAACTCTTACGGTTTGAATTGAAGTGTTTGTGGGATGTTTCAAATGTCCATCAGGTGTATCTACATCTGATTCCTGATCTGAGGTATCTGGACTTGTTCGTGTTTTATTCCAAGCCTCAAAGTGGCTAACTTTTTTAGAAATTCGTGTCTTTTACACCTTGAAAAATTAGAACATGCTGTGCCAGAATAATTTGTAGAGGTAGTGCTACTCAGTTTTAATTTTTTTTTCTTTGAAGGCTTTTTTGAAGAAGCATCTGTCAAAACTGCTGTGTGTAAATACGTGAGCTTGAAGCAACAGTAAACGCGTGGATAATGAATTCCCAAGATTAGAGCAAGTAAATGAATGCTAGTTTAGTGATTTTGACACCACTGAGGAATCCACTCACATAAGCAATTTATTTATTTGTGTATAGCAGCCTCCTGCACAACTGTGTCTAGTTATTGAGATGGTGAAAAGTATTTTGTATTAGGGATTGTCCATAACTTACATGACAATATAACTGAATCTTGGTTGAGTAAGTGCTAGTCTACCTTTTAATATATACAGTATTGGTTGAAAAATTATTCTTTCTGCCTATGAATGCCGAAAGCGATAGTTAGCTAGAGCTCTCCTAACTGGAGCAAGCTGACAGTCACCTGTAGCAAAGCAGACAGCCTGGCTTGGTGTTCCCATGAGTCAGTTCAGCAAGAGGTGCAGTTTGTAAGCTTAACAAACTTTTTTTCCTCACTCTCTGAAGGGGACTGAAATAACTGTATAATAATAAGTAGTATATAAGTAATTTAAATAATTATCATTATTTGTGACTACAGATGCAAGGAACACTTAGCAGGAAACAGTAATTCTAGACAAGGCATTACAGCTGCGTGGTGTTGTGTGATAAAACCATTATTTCATACCAAATGTGGGTTTTTTTTCATTTAGACGTCTCAATTTTATAAATATACGTTATATATTGTGTATATATACCTGTACAGGTTTGCAGCCTGTGACGGCTTCTTTGTTGTTATGGCTGTGTATGTGGATCATCGAACAGAAGCTCCCGATTCAGTTGCCTCTCCTTCTCACATAGCGTGGCATCCGCTTCATCCGCTCCTGGCAGTTGCTTCCATCAGCACAGCGTCTGGGGGCTGTGTGGATATCTACCTGGAACAGGTCGGTAATTGGCAGCTTTGTTTTTGGGCTTGATATCATTTGGCTGGTTTGAAACTTCACTTTTATTATTTGCATATTTGCAGTCTTACTTATGCTCCTTGAATCCTTCTCTTTGGAGTTTAATTACTATCCATCTCCCATGCTGTCTAGGACATGTCAGATTCATCAGCTAACAATTACATGTATTTTATAGGAAGATCTTCATAAATTAGATCAATCTTTCCATTGAAATTCAATTTTTACAGCCTTCAAGTCTTGTTTGTGATAGTTACCAATTTGCTTTTTACTCCTCATAATCTGAAAATTTCAAGCTTATACGTAAAATACGTACACTGCTTCTTTTCTTTCTTTTTTTTAAATTCTGAATGAATAAAATGTAATAAGAAATGTGAATTTTAAAAAATCATTCCTCCACCTTGAGGCTGAACTGATTTGCTAGACTCAGCTTGTTCCATGTGAGTAGGTTGTTTCCTAATATGGTTTCTGCCTGTAGACAGAGATTTGCTTTGCGTACTCTAAACTTCACAAGAGGCTTGTGTGGGACTTTGGTTTGCATAATTTCCAGGAAAAAAGTGTGGTATTTAGGCAAATGGTACTACAAACTGTCTAGCACCAGACATACTGGAAATGTTTAAGTCTCCTGATATGAGTAGCCTATAAAATGTATGCTTTTCAAGGTGTATTATGAAAAATTGTCATCCAAATTTTACAAATGGAAAAATACATAGAGAGGTTAAATGATTTGCCTGAAATATTTCTGCAAATCATGCACAAAGGAGGGTCTACCTTTAAGAGCTGTTTAAGCATTAGGTTATTCTGTGTTCTCAATGAGGTGCCTTAGCCTTTTTCAAGAGCTGGGATTTTGTACTTTGAAATGTGTGTGAAGCCACTTTATCCTTCATACGGCAGTAAAGGCTTGATGCTCAGTGAGAGCTGCACATGAGAACAGGTCTTGTGAGGGGTGGCTGAGAGACCTGGGGTTGTTCAGCCCCGAGAAAAGGAGGCCAAGGGGAGACCTCGTTCTCAACAGCTCCCTGAAAGGAGGTTGGAGCCAGGTGGGGTTGGTCTCTTCTCCCAAGGAACAAGCGATAGGACAAGAGGAAACAGCCTCAAGTTGTGCCAGGGGAGGTTTAGATTGGACATGAGGAAGAACTTCACTGAAAGGGTTGTTAAGCAGTGGCTTAACAGGCCAGAGAGGTGGTGGAGTCCCCGTCCCTGGAGGTATTTAAAAGACATGTAGATGAGGTGCTGAGGGACATGGTTAGTAGTGGGATTGGCAGTGTTAGGTTAATGGTTGGACTCAATGATCTTGAAAGTCTTTTCCAAACAAAATGATTCTATGAATGCTGCCAGGGAAGAATAACCTGGAAAAGTGGAGCGAGGCAGTCACTAAACACTGCTGTGTTGTCATTAACTATTTTCAAGTGGATGTACTGCATGTTCTAGCACACTTTTATCCGCGTGAAATGTCTGTAAAGAGAGTTTGTGTAGCCACTTAATATCTCTTGCCGCAAGGTCTGTTACATGCTGGTCCTTTATCACAGAAAAATATCTTATTGACTGGGAAGCAAATCTGAAGGTGTAGCTGCATGCTTGTACTGAGCTTGCACTTAATTTCCATTTGCAGGGAGAACATGTGTCCGATGCACATGTTGAGAGAAGTTTTCAGGTCACATCACTTTCCTGGCACCCTTCCCGACCGATTCTTGCCACAGGCTGGGAGACAGGAGAAGTTGTGATACTTAACAAACAAGACAAGGAGCACCACGCTGTACCACCAAATCATAACGCCAAAATTACGGTCCTAAACTGGAGTACAAATGGTACCTGCCTTGTGTCTGGTGATAAGGTGAGTAGCTGAAATGCCAAACCTGTGTTTGATGTGGAACATGATGTTGCAAACTCTCTGATGGGAAGCGATTATGAAATGGCTTATTAGGGGAAGGGGTAGTTGCGGTGGAGATAAATTTCCTCACTTTAGGTACACATTAAAACTGTCAGGGAGTAAAATAAAATCTCAATGTTTCAACTTTTTCTACTACTTATCGCTATTTTATCAATTTATCTTTAAATAAAAGTGTATCTAATCTCAGTGTGTGCTGAGCACTAGATTAGAATTTAAGGCTAACGTGATTGTGCCCCTCTACTCTGCTCTTGTGAGACCCCACCTGGAGTATTGCGTCCAGCTCTGGAGCCCCCAACACAAGAAGGACATGGATCTATTGGAGAGGGTCAAGAGGAGGCCACAAAGATGATCAGTGCACTGGAGCACCTCTCCTATAAGGACAAGCTGAGGAAGTTGGATCTGTTCAGCTTGGAGAACAGAAAGTTCTGGGGAGACCTTATTGTGGCCTTCCAGTATCTGAAGGGGGCCTACAGGGAGCATGTGGTGATAGGACAGGGGGAAACGGTTTTAAACTAGAGCAGGGTAGATTTAGATTTGACATTTGAAAGAAGTTCTTTACTATGAGGTTGGTGAGACACTGGAATGGGTTTCCCAAAGAAGCTGTGGATACATCATCCCTGGAAATGTTTAAGATCAGGCTGGATGAGACTTTGAGCAACCTGGTCAAGTGGGTGGTGTCCTTGCCTATGGCATGGGGGTTGGAACTAGGTGATCTTGAAGGTCCCTTCCAACTCAAGCCGTTTTATGTTTCTATAATTCTGTGATAAATATTTGAGCCCTGATTTGGTTTCTGTTTGATCTTCACTGGGACTTGATAACTGGGAGTGTTTATCATCATAAATACTGAGTTGAAAGAAAATTATTTGAAAATAACTTCCTACAGTGGGAATAGGATGCTGTGAAAATCAGAAGCTCTTAATTTGTCTTTTAAGTAACATAACATGGATGACTTCCAGGTTTCAATCACAAAAAAGCATGCTAAGGATCTAGGTGCTTTCTGTAATGAATGTCTATTTATAAGGCAGATAGCCCTTATAACTAGAAGCTAAAGCCTTGGGTTGTTAAGAATGATTGAGAAGATAACAGGATATGTTAAGAATAAATTTTATAGATGATAAATTTAACAGATTAAGTGTTTAGAATGTACCAATGCTACTAGTGTTTCACTTCTAGAAAGACTACACTCCATTGAAAACAATAAAGAAAAACAGAGTAAATTATAATACCTTTTTATTGTTGTCTGTCTTAATGAGAAAAAAATGAGATTGAACTTGACATTGCAAACTGTTGCTGTTTTCTTCACGTGATGAGGGCCTCCAAATGCCGTTTGGTTCCCTAAGCACTAACATAATAGCAACAATAAAAAATCATCTTAAAATTCCAGCCATGAGGCTGTAGCGTAAGGCTCTGAGGGCCAACTTATATTGACTGCTGATGAGTTAATTAACTAACCACTCTTCCTTTCTTCAGTGTCTGATTCTTCTGGTTGCTAAGTTCTATTTCTAAAAATAAATTCTTGTACTTGAACGTCTACTCTGAAGAAAAGGAAAGCTCCAGAAACTGTGAAATTCTTTCTTTAGGTTATCTGCATCCTGTGACTTCACATGTGTGGAGTCATATACTCATGCTCATCTACAGCAGTGTTGTATACACTTACTCAGGGATGCATATTTTACGCTTTACTATCCTTTATTTCAGTATCTTTTCTTTTAGCAATCACACTACTTGCAAGAAAAAAATGAAAAAGGAGTTACCTGCACTAATAGTTGCATACACTACTTGCAGAAGAAAACCAAAGCTGTCCATTTAATTGCTCTGTCAGTGTCATTTGACTGAGAATGGATGTGACCAAGCTTTGTTAGGTAACTTGATTTTAAATAAGCAAATAATGAAATGTTAAAGATAATTTTTATTGCTGTGGTTTAACTTTAAGTGGGAGCAATTGTACGTATCAAGGAAATGAAAGGAAAGGTGTTGCTCTGTCAATAAAATGTTTATTTTTATGTGCACTGAAAAGCGTGAGTATTATATAATCTCATCTGTGTGCACAGTGTGCACAGAATTAACTGTTGGCTTTTTCTAGCATGGTGTTTTGGTGCTATGGAGAATGGACCAGCGAGGCAGAGTGCAGGGACCCGCCCTGCTGAAACAGGAGTATGGAAAAGGTCTGTCTCACTGTGTCTTTCGACCACCCCCTCCTGGCGAGTAAGTATTGTGCCCTGTCAGAGCACTGCTGCACCAGGTCTTTCGCTTGTTCCATAGAAAGAAAATCCTACTCACAGACAAACCTTTTTTAAAATATATGTAAAAAAAAGTTCATCTAAATACCCTTTATGTTCAAGTTCTTCTACTCTAGTAGCTGTCTGTTGGTGTCCTGTACACAGCAACAGATCATCTTCCTTTTGCCCCTACCTTTCTCTCTGTTACTGTTGACTCTGCTTCCTTTAGTTCTTCTAATTAGCAATGTTGTTGTGAAAAGCAGAAAGCACACAGGAAGCAATTATTGGCAAGAATAATTATATTAAAGGTCAGTTTTAACAGTATTATTTCTTTCCTCTCCAAGCAAGAAATAGGAAAGAGCTGTAGTAAAAAAAAAGATTTTTTTTTTCCTTAACTGTGCCACTTCTGTTTTGCATCTCTGTAAAAATAATGATGTTTATAGAAAAAAAGGTGAAACAATGTAGATGAAAACTAGTACTAAAACTTTACTTTGTATCTTTTCGAGTTTGTCCTTTTACCAGTCACTGCATGAAACATCTTTATTCTCTCTTTGCACAGTATGTTTTATTAACTACTCATCCATGCTTTGAGAAGGAAAGTACTCTGTTATGTAAGGAATGGGAAAATAAGTATCTCTGCTTTCAGGGACTTTGTACAGCTGGCAAAAGCAGCTGTCAGTGGTGATGAGAAGGCCTTGGATATGTTTAACTGGAGAAAAGCTGGAACAGGAGCATCTCTGAAAATGGGACTCCAGGAAGGACTCTCCTTCTTTATCACTTTGACAGATGGTAAGAGTGAAACTACTTTTTGAGTTTGCTAGAAATGTTTTTCCATAATGCCTCAAAATAGCTTGGTGCAGGATAGTCTGGTTTTCATATGTCCAGCATCTAGAGTATAGCCATATTCATATATCCATCAGGAGAGAGTATTCATAGGAGTTGAAGAATGTTTGATAAGAAGAAATGAATAAAATTGTTAAAATCTTAGCATCTTCAGGGTGAGTCCTCTCCAAAAGGACAACAGGTATTGGATTAGTCAGGTTCCTGAAGAAGTGAGTGTAAGGAAAGTGATCTCTAACAACTAAGTGTAAATAAAATTAGAAGTTGGCAGCATTTTGTGCAATGCTTCAAAATAATTCATAGCTTGTGTTTTGTTGTTTTTTCTAGAATGCTGCTAGAACATACCTTTTAAAATAAATTATTAATTTGCCTTTTTTTTTTTTGCGCCTTGAAATGATGCTCCAGTCTAAGGAAGCAAAAAAAGTCTGAGTATCTTTTGTTAGTTTTCTTCCCAATATTATTTCTTCCCTGCTGTTTGTCTTTTTCTTTCCCTTTTATTGTTCTGAGTTTTGCTCCAACTCATTTTCTTCCTAGCCTCGTTGTCTTTCGTAACCTGCCAAGTCTTTGGATCAGAGCCAGAATGTGTGTGACAGGTCTTGTAATGAGTATGTTTGTGGTAGGTGATTGTGTATGTAATCTTCTTCTTTCAAGTGTGCACCACTCCAAAAACCACTTCAATTATGCTAGTTCTGCAGCTCAATT
The DNA here is from genome assembly GCA_013396935.1 of Baryphthengus martii. NCBI lineage: Eukaryota > Metazoa > Chordata > Aves > Coraciiformes > Momotidae > Baryphthengus > Baryphthengus martii. The sequence goes on along the minus strand of VWZK01021692.1, from coordinate 810,219 downwards.
ACAATTGGATTCAATGTTTACATTACCAAGAATGAAACGTCATTTCCAGCAGTACAGTTTCCATATGATTGCAGGAGCGGCATTGTCCACCTGTATGCTTGTTTTGCAGAACAGTGGGCTGTACCTTCATTTTATTTGGGAGTTACAAGACTCTTTCCTAGGTATGAACCAAGAAATGGAAAAGAAGTACCGGGCACTTAAATGTACAAGGAGAGAATCTCCGAGTACCTGTGCCTGTTACATCCACTTGTTGGTCAACAAGGCCAAGGGCTGGTGCCTGCATTTGGGTCCCAACAGCCACATGCAATCCCACAGGCTTGGGGATGAATGGCTAGAAACTGCCTGGCGGAAAAGGATCTGAGGATGCTGATCAATAGCCACCTGAACGTAAGCCAGTGTGTGTCCAGGTGGCGAAGGCGGCCACCATCATCCTGGCTTGTGTTAGAAATAGTGTGGCCTGCAGGACTAGGGCAGGGATCGTCCCCCTGGACTGGGCACTGGCGAGGCTACACCTCAAATCCTGGGTTTGGTTTTGGGCCCCTCACTCCAAGAAGGACATTGAGGGGCTGGAGCGTGTCCAGAGAAGGGCAACAAAGGTGGTGAAGGTTCTATAGCACAGATCTCGTGAGGAGCAGCTGAGGGACCCTGGGGTTGTTTAGCCTGGAGAAAAGAAGGCTCAGGGGAGACCTTCTTGCTCTCTACAACTCCCTGAAGAGAGATTTGATCCCGGTGGGACTGATTACTTCTCCCAAGGAACCAGTGATAGGACAAGAGGAAAGGGCCCCAAGTTGCCCCAGGGGAGGTTTAGATTGGACCCGAGGAGCCACTTCTTCCCCACAAGGGTTGTCAAGGCCTGGCCCAGGCTGCCCATGGCGGTGGTGGAGTGTCCATCCCTGGAGGTATTTAAAAGCCATGTAGATGAGCTGCTGAGGGACATGATTTGGTGGTAGGATTCGCAGTGTTAAGTTAATGGTTGGACTCGATATTAAAGGATCTTTCCCAGCTGAAACGGTCCAGTGATTCTACGATCCTCGTTTCAAAGCAGCTGTTGTGGTGGTACACAGCTCCATCTAGGGACAGGCTCTGCAGCCTGCAGGTGCCTGTCGTGCGTGGTACAGTGCCAAAAGGATTTTAAAAGTTACTCAGAAAGCTATAATCCTCGCCCTAACTGCCTGAGTAGCTTCAAAATAGTGGATTATAGCGTTATCTGTGCGACACTTGATACTTTGTATGGTAATAGCCAAGTGGAGAAGGTTAATTTAACTTATGAAACAATTTCAAATGGCAAATAAAATCAAGGGACTATCAATTTCTTGTAAAAGATTCCTTAAAACTGAGATTCAGTAGATAATTAATTACTACAAAGCATTACTACAATAAACAGATACCTGTGTGATGTTCTCAACTATCTCAATAGGCCCTGCTATCTCAATAGTCTATCTCAGTGTCACTCAATAGTCTATCTCGATAGTTCCTGCTATCAGTACAGACTGGATGATGAAGGGATCGAGAGCAGTCCAGTGGAGAAGGACTTGGGGGTGTTGGGGGGTGCAAAGCTGGGCAGGAGCTGGCACCTTGCACTCACAGCCCAGAAGCCAATCGCATCCTGGGCCGCATCCAAAGAAGTGTGGTCAGCAGGTGAAGGGAGACATGGACCTCTTAGAGAAGGTCCCGAGGAGGTTGCAAACATAGTCAAGAGGGATGGAACACCTCTCCTGTGAAGACAGGCTGAGAGAGTTGGGCTTATTCAGCCTGGATAAGAAAAGGCTTCTAGTACTTAAAAGGGGTCCACAGGAAAGCTGGGGACGGACTTTTTACAAGGGTGTGTAGTGACAGGGCAAGGAGTAATAGCTTTAAATTGAAAGAGGGTAGATTTAGGTTAGATAGAAGGAAGATATTTGCTATGAGGGTGGTGAGACACTGGAACAGGTTGCCCAGAGAAGTTCTGGATGCCCTCTCCCTGGAATTGTTCAAGGTCACATTGGAGAGGCTTTGAGCAATCTGATCTAGATGTCCCTGCCTGTGGCAGGGTGATCTTTAAAGGTCCTTTTCAACCCAAACCATTCTGTGATGTAACAAGAGAGACGAATTATGTTATCTGTCCACTGTTTTATTTCTGGGAGAAAATGTAGGAGGAGACAAGAGAGGCATTTGATTATTTTTTTTTTTATATATATATGTAGTTGGAATGTAGAAGTTGATAATATATTTGCAAGAGTGTTGGAAATTAAAACGTATTTTTTAAATTAGATACAGCATATTGCCTCTTGGGTACATCATTTTAGCATGGATCCTTAATTCTCATCTTTACACATTGGTGTTTTCTGCTTCAGCTTTTTGGGGAAAATATTAGTTCATTTCATAGGGCTTTCTGATTTACACTAGTTTGAAATGCCATGTTTATATACTATCATAATTTGCTAAGAAATTGTCTGTGTGGCATGAGATCTGTCAGATTTTGATGACTTCATTTGGTTGGGTGATTTTTATAATACCATTTGCAAATACTAATTCTGGGGTTTTTCACTGAGTAGACCTGTGCATGATTTATACAGTATTATAATTTAACAAAATGATGATGTCTTTTAAAATGTTGATAGGTGCTGCAGTTGCCAAGTCACACACTATGTTGTCAGTGTTCTTAAAAAGACACTATCCCGTTTGCATGCAAAATTAATGTAGAAAAGCTGTGTTTAGTGTGTGTTGTGTTTCTAAACAATGAATAACTTCATATTCACATTTTTCTATATTCTAGATTCTGCTACAAATCATACCAATTCTTAGCTGCTATTTTTCTTTCACAAATTATTATTAATACTGAAGATTTCAGAAGCCATCATGCATGCACACATATGCAGAAAGTTTTCATGTAGATTAAAATTGTGTAAATGATGAAATTTAAGTGATTCCCGTCTGGGTTTCCTAGATAGGAAAAAAGCAAGTAAATTTTGGTTTAGTGCTCCAGTCCACTATTACTATCATCTATATCCTGAAACAAACTGGAATACAAAAGTATTGTGGTTATTTTTACCATTTCAGCACTTGAAGAATATTTTCTTAAGGTAGAAAGCAGCAACGTTAATTTTTGTAGCTAAAACCTGTCAACTAAAAACTATACCTTTATTATATGTACTACAGGTTCTGTGCATTATGTGAATGAGAAAGGAAAGACAAGGCACGTGTTGTCAACAGACAGTCTGGTCCGAAAACTTCTGTTCATGGAGAAAAGAGATGTTTTAATAGTAATAACAGAGAACTTGCAGTTGTCCTTGCATGCGGTTACTCTTGAGGGAGAGGCAGAAGAACTCATGAAGGTGAGAGTCAGACTACAGGGTAAAATTGCAAGGTTTAATAAGTATTCATTAGGGCTTTTTGATGATCACTTTTTTTGCTTACAAGTGAATCAACTCTTATTTTTGTTTCATGGATGATACCTTGACGAGTAAAGGTATACTCATTTAAAAGTGGAATAGAGTGGTGTGTTACTGAACTTGGAAAGATAGTTTTCATCTTGCCTTCCTGATTTTTCTTATTTTCTTTCATTTTGACCTATGTTAATCCTTTTACACTTCATTTGCCTTGTCTTAGTGAATTAGAGAAGAATTGAAAATTCCAATATTACCAAATATTTGTTAAAAGGTCTTGTGGATAAATAGTTGATAATCTCCGTCCTCATTTTTATTATCCTCAGTCACTCATGCCTGTTTTGTCTTTCAGATGAGTCAGGAGCAGTACCTCCTCTTAGTGATATTGTCTTTGCAAATCTGAAAGATCCTTTAATTCTCACGTTGTGAAAGTGTTCTTCACAGCTGCAAAGATTAGGAAGCTTTTAAGAAATAACAACCCACAAGTCGTAGAATCCCAAATAATAACATAACGACCCAAAAATTATTATATAGGGACAAAAACCAGACTGACCTCATCCAGCACTTCTGTTCAACTTGGCTAAAATAATGTTCTGTTGGAGAATGCTACTTGGAAGGATGGAACCCAGACCTTCATTTTCCTAAGATTTTCTTTCTTTTTATTTAAGATCAACAAAGACTGGGCGCTTTTATATTACAGGAGTGTCCACTTCTTATTAGTCATGACTTATTTTTGACTAGAAGTAAGATGTGGTAGTTCACATTTGAAAGCAATCAAGTTCTAAGAGAAGATCTAGTACAAGAGGAAAAAAAATGCTCCTTACCTACTAAACCCACTACAAGGTTTCTTTTATTAAATTTACACATCTTATACTTGAAACATTTAATGGTGATCACTGTCTGAGAGAAACCATTGGTGTATCTGCATGACAGATGGGTCTAGTTATTATTTTAACTTTTTAGCCAAACATGGCAATTCAGATGCTTACTGTCTTCCAGTGTGTTCCTCCTACCTTTGCTAAATTTATTTATTTACTTATGACTAACAGGTGAAGTTGAGTGGGAAGATAGGTCATTCTGCAGACATCATTTTAATAGACCATAGCCTTGTTGTTACAGCCCTAGGCGAGACAGTCATCAGGTAAGAATCCTGTTTTAAAGCTGTTTCTGGCTGCCCGTGAGAAGTGCCAGCTGAAAGGTTTAACTCTGCAATGCGCTGAATATTTTACTGAACTGTTTGGTTGTTTTCCTTTTTAAGCCAATAATGAAAAAACTCCCAGTATATTCTAATTTTGTTTCTCAAAATAAATAGAGAAGTGAAATATCTCTTTCCTTGAGGGCAGAATGGAAATCTATATATCTTGCTTTGTTTCTCTATATCTGTATTTTGTTTCAACAGGCAGTACTACCCAAATCTGTTGCTTTCTGAGTGCTGTTAATGATTTCTTCTGAAAATACATGAGTTTGGGTTTTTTGCATGAAAAGGCCACTTTACTGTTCTTTCTGTTGTTATTGTTTGACTCTTAGGATAGTCATAACATCAGCAACAGGAAAAAAAGCTCTTGCTTTTCAGGATGTTTCTCCATTACTGTGATATAAGACAGGTATTTTGGTTACTTCTATCCCTAAGTCTTTAAACCAAATATGTTACTTTGCCGTGGTGCTATGATGCTCTATAGTTTTGGGCCTCTATCTGTTATTAGCAAAATCCTATGTTAATTTTGTGAGACTGTGCTAAAGACCAAGTATCAAGAACAAATATATTTGATGACAATGTTTAGTTCTTGAAAATACACCTGGAATCCAAAGCACTACTGGTGAACCAGGGAATAGTCTTAAAATAAAGGAAGAAGCGTAAATAGAGAAGAGGAAAACTGCAACTAGAGTTCATTTTTATTTTTTTCCTTAAATCTGGATTTGCTACTGATTCCTTTTTTTCATAGGAGACAGTCACAAAACATGCTGGAGATTAAAAGTCAAAGGAAAGGAAGGAGATTGTTAAGAAACTCACATTCCAGAGGCAGCTGCTGGCAATTCAATTTTAAAAATTGAATAATCTGAGCGTTATGGAAGTAGCAAATTAATGCCATGCACAGCATCCTATTGTCTGTGTTTAGCAAGACACCTGGAAGGAAAAGCATTGTTAACACTCTTGGTTTTTGTGCCTTAGGTTCTGGGATTTGGACCGAGATGAGAACTATGTGCTCTCCCCAGATGTGCAATTTGGCTTTGAGGGAGGAGAATGTATTAACTGTGTTTCTTACTGCACTGCTAAAGGTGAGAAAAACATGGCAGCTGTGATCTCTGGATTCTAAACCTTGTCAAACTTCAGCCTTCAGTGCCCTGTAATGTTTTGGTATATTTGTCTAGTTATGGAGGGTTTCAGTAACAGCATGTGATGTAGGAGAGTTTTATTTCAGATCAGGAGTGTGCTTTTGAAGGTACACTGAGATCATTCGATACTCACCATGCTTTGTCCCAGTTTGAATTGTCTCCCAGCACACAAGCTGGATTCCCTTAGATGCCACTGAACAAGGACTCCTGGAGTACACCTAATGCACTCCAACATGTTATGGCCTACAAGCCCACGCTAGAGGTAATGCAAAGTAGAACTCACCAGACGTGTAGTGTGGACAACAGGTTCTTAAAACTGATGTTATCTACAGAGCTACTTCTATGTGTCACCTTGTTTGCCAGTGTAGGCATAGCTAGAGTCTGTTAGAATGGTTTTTAATGGTGACTTGCCCATGGTGACTACAAAACCAACTTTTCAAAAATAAATGGTTAAAGTGAAATAATTGTTTGATACATTTAAAAGATAACTTCACCTGTTAGCTTAGTCAATGGGCCTTGCCACGTGACATTTCTCCCATTGTTTCTCCAGAAAGTTTCTCCAGTTCAGGACTAGGATGCTGGTTTGCAGGAAGGCAAAGAAATTGATACTGCTAGACAAAGTCTTCTCCGTATCTTAGAACCAGTGCTAGGCTACTTTGTGGGTTTGTTTTTTTCTGAAGTTTAAGATATGAAATGTCTAAAGGTTTGTGAATGACAGGTCTTTTAGCAGCTGGTACTAACAAAGGGAGAATAGCTATGTGGAGGAAAGCAGCAGGATCCAATCAGAGCACACGGGCGTTGGAGGGCAAGGAGAAGTGGAAGCTCCAGGCACCTACAGAACTTGAAGGAAATGTCACTCAGATAAAGGTAAGACAGGAAGGAGTCTTCTTGCATGTTAGTAGAACGTCACAAACATTAGATTAATAGATAGTCTTTGTGAATCAGATTAACGTGATCACTGTCCTATAGATACATGCACCAGGAGAGGCTGGTCCTCCTTCAGAAGGAGTAAAAGCCATAAGGATCAAGTAACTTAAAATTGAAATGGATGGAAACAGTACCTGTTTGTAGCTATTCTGGAAAGGCAAAGATGAGTTTCTCAGCAAGGTAACACGCTGAAATGCAAATATATCTCTGTCTGGGAGAATTAGCACTTACAGCATCCTTAAATCCAAACATCTCTCTATTAGATATCTCATTCACAAATCCTTTGGATTTAACACCCTGAAATATTTCAAGGAAAAGATGGATTGTCAGAAATGTCAAATTTATATAAATTTGTTAAAATAGCAAGCAAGAAAATCTGACTAAATGCATTATTTTATTTCTATATAATTTTCTTCTTTTTAGTCACTTTTTCAATGTAAAGTTGCTCTTACTGGTAGTTCCAAAGTTAAAATGTACTTAGAGCCAAATATTTAGTGAGAAGATGTGCCACCTAGAAGACAATGCTGTGTTTTTACACACAAAATGGTGTGGTTTTGTCAGGAAATGTCTCTTGTTTGCATGTGTGACAGTGTCAGACTACATCTGGATGAAAAGTTTTCTCTTACAAATTTGCAAAACCAATGCTTTAAAACATTTCTACAGCTAATTACAGTATTTTTAGTGCTGAAGGTTATGACAATACTACCATTGTCTGTTAAGTGTCAGGGTGCAGCATTTTTATTTGAATATTTTCATTTGTCACAGTAAGCTTAAACGCTGTCGTTCAATACTTATCATCATTTTGATATACGCAAAAGAGAAATGCCAAGTGTTATAATTGTAAATTTAAATTTAAGAAGTTTGACTTTAACAGTTAGTTTTTCTGACCTGTCATTCTGCTAAAAGGCAAAGCTCATGCTTTTAGATTCTCCAGCGCATTTTGTTTGTTTGTTATACGCTATTATTAAGGTTTTTTTCCATTTTTTTTTTTTTAGAGTTTCTGTTATAACAGATTATTCTGTTGCTGTCCTTAATATGTAAGAACAATACCCTTTATTTTTGGAAGCAATGAAAATCAAACAGATATATTTGATGCCTTTCAAGAGAAAGTAATTTTATGCTTTGTTTTATTCTATTTTCACAGAAGAATGAGAAGTATTTTCAAAGCAATGGCATTTGCTTCCTCTGGGTTGGCATATAGTGGGGTTCTGTCTCAGAGTCCTGCTTACAAAATTAAGATATAATTACCATTAAAGTGGAGAACCCAAATCTTTTGTTAAGATGCTTCAGTAACAAAAGGTCCAGGATATAGGAAATAGCGTGTGCCATTAGTATATCGTGCATCTGCTAATAAGTGGAGGGAAGGGAAGAGATATAGGTGTTTATGTCAGCTTGACCATTCAAGCATTTTCCAGATAACAGGATATGGAGCGCTGTCCAGAAATAGCACCTTGTTCCCAGTGTTTGTTACAGCATAAACAAAAGCATTGCCAAACAATTGTCAACAATCACTGCAGATTTATCTCATGTTATAAAGTTGTCTTTAATTATGGAAACTCTAGATTATTTTTTATTGCAATCCCTTCATTTCAAAAAATGTTTTGTAAAAGTTTTAGAAAATGGTTACATGTGAAATCTTTTGGTAATCCCTATAAAAGCCTTTTCCTATATTACCATGAAAGAGCAGAAAGCCATATACCATGGTGAGGTCAAAGGGCAACAGTAACTTCATTTGACTTCTTGCCAACCTTATGTTCTTTCAACCTGACACAGTGGCTTCAAAAGACAGAGGACTGGGAAATCTACTCTAGCTCATCAGTTTTGCAGCACAGTATCTAGTTAATTGTAACTTCCATTAGAAATAGTGTAGCCAGCAGGACTAGCGCCGGGATTGTCCCCCTGGACTGGGCACTGGAGAGGCTGCACCTCGAATCCTGGGTTCGGTTTTGGGCCCCTCACTCCAAGAAGGACATTGAGGGGCTGGAGCCTGTCCAGAGAAGGGCAACAAAGGTGGTGAAGAAGGTTCTATAGCACAGATCTTGTGAGGAGCAGCTGAGGGACCCTGGGGTTGTTTAACATGGACAAAAGGAGGCTCAGGGGAGACCTTCTTGCTCTCCACAACTCCCTGAAAGGAGGTTTGAGCCTGGTGAGGCTGGTCTCTTCTCCCAAGGAACAAGTGATAGGACAAGAGGAAAGGGCCCCAAGTTGCCCCAGGGGAGGTTTAGATTGGACCCGAGGAACAATTTCTTCCCCGCAAGGGTTGTCAAGGCCTGGCCCAGGCTGCCCATGGTGGTGGTGGAGTGTCCATCCCTGGAGGTATTTAAAAGCCATGTAGATGAGGTGCTGAGGGACATAGTTTAGTAATGATTTGGCAGTGCTGGGTTCATGATTGGACTTAATGATCTTAAAGGTCTCCTCCAATCAAAATGCTTCTGTGATTCTGTGTTCAGCCTGAAGAAGTGAGGGCTCTGGAGAGCTCTTATTTTAGCCTTTTAACTCTTGAAGGGCACTTATAAGAAAGATTGGGACAGACTTTTTAGCAGTGCCTCTTTCAACAGGCAAGCGTTAATGTTTTTAAAAGAGGGGAGATTCAGACTTGATAGGAGGAATACATTTTTTATGCTGAGAGTGGTGACACACTGGCCCAGGTTGCCCAGAGAAGTGGTCGATGCTCCATCCCTGGAAACATTCCAGGTCAGGCTGGACAGCCTAGTTGCAGATACCCCTGCTCAATGCCAGGGGGTTGGAACTAGATGACTTTTAAAGGTCCCTTCCAATCCAAACCATTCCATGATTCTGTCTATAAGGAGAGAAGTGTACTTTTTGACCCCTTTATTTATCCATCTGATTGAGCACTCTTTGCTGGGAAATTTGAATTATTCTGATTGAAAGGGCTATCAAAACTGCCAACGAGAATATGGTAATCAAAAACCAATGCACACAGCTTGCTTTTACAGATCACAGCATTATTAAGCCTTTTAAATATGTGATGCTCTCTTGGCAGTAGTAATGTAAGGTGGTGCAATAATATCTTAGGATAGAAAAGTGGTTTTAATCTTAAAAACAGCTCCTCTCTTAGACTGCAGGAGTCTAAGAGTAGCTGGATAACAAGCATAATAGTTTTAGTCTGTAATCATTCCTAGTCATTGATTACAGTTGTATTTAAATAGTGGGACTTTATCTGTATAAACATTTTTATTCTGTCCTATCTCTTGTCATCTGTCTTGGGACATTGCTGTGACTGTTCAAGGTCTTAGTTGAAATGGTGTGTTGTAGCTTTTTTGTTTGTGGGGTGTTTTTTGTATTTTTGGGTTTTTTTTCATTTGTTTGGTTTGGTTTTTTCTTCCCATTGTGTGCAGTGGGGCTCCCGAAAAAACCTCCTGGCAGTGAACAACATCAGCTCTGTGGTGATCCTCAGTGAGCAGGCCGTGTCGTCTCATTTTCATCAGCAAGTGGCCGTTGTACAGGTGTCTCCCAACCTGTTTAATGTGACCGTCTTCGGCACAGGAACTACGCACAGTCTTCGTGTTGATATGAATGTTAATGGAGTTTTCGCTACTAAGGTTAATTGGGATTTTTCATTTATTTGCTTGATTGTTTGCCTAGTTCACTGTAGGGAGACTAAACTTTCTAAGTTTTTAATACAACCCTTCTCTGATACTCAGTGTATTGTGTAATGGAAGTATTGCTATGACAGTAGCAATGATGCTGTACTGGAGCTGATTTTCAGATAGCACAGTGACTTCGTAATTCTCTGGATGCTGAGCAGAGAACTTTTGGCCTTCCAGTTCAATATACAGAGGAACTGGTGAATGGTGGCTGTTGTGTGGAAGGCCTTGCTGTGTTATTGCATGAATTTCTTTATGATTCCAAAAGAAACCGAATCTATGTATTCTTTTTATTTTTATTTTAGGACGCTGTAGTATTCTGGAATGGGAAGCAAGTTACTGTCTTTGAGTGTTCAGGAGATACCTTCAGAAGTGCAGGTAGGACTTAGAACACAGGCTGAAGTTGCAGTGGTTCTGTTCCTCCAGAGTTACATGTTCTTTTCATTCATGATCACTGATGGGCTGTAATCATAAATGCAAAGTGAAAAATACTATTAACAGTAATGACACTTCATATTCCCATTTTGCGGAATAGAAAGATTAGGGTGCAAAAATTATCAACAAAACCAGAACTCAAATGCCAACTCCTACATCTGTGCTTTATTCACTAAATATTTTGGAATATAATGTGTGCATTAACTTCAGAATGTGTTGATATTCCAGTATATGAGTAGCAGTGTGGCAACAGAGGTAAAGCCGAAGGTGATCTGCATCTGTAGGCATAAAATTAAAATATACATCCTCTTAACCTCTGTTCAGCTACAATCCAATCCTAAAAGTGCCTAAAGACTAAATGTGCTTCATTCTTAGAGTTCCTAAATCATCCAGGTGTGTGACTGGTCTTGACAAAACCAAGCATCTTGTTGCTGTTTCCCCCAGATTAGATGTATACCTGACTGTCACACCTAGATAGACTTGAAAGGTATCCTTGGAGCTAGTGTACATACAGGCCTTACACAAAACATGATCTGAACCTAAGGCTGCTTCTTTTTATCTTTTAAATAAATAATTCCAACAGTTGATTAAGAACAGAACTTTTTTCCTACTTTTGTAGCCATAGCTCCTGTTGCCTTCTACAAATAGGTCATGAGGATGTCTGTTGAAGACTTTTTGTTTTCCTTGAGAGAAAGTGTAATTAAGGCTACACAGCAGTTATACAGCATCTGGGAAGGAGTGGGTTTTAGTCCCAGTTGTCAGGAAAATCTGTTCTGTAAATTGCTGCATATACAGCTAAATAAGGTAAATTAGGGTTTTTTCTATGATTAATGCTCCCTACATATTTCTGCCTTGAGAAAGAGGTTATATAGAACTCCAACAATCCCACCCAAAATCTTGAGACTTTAGGCTTTCTCTTTTAAGAACTATCAATTGTTTTCTCAGAAGTGACTTAACTTTCCCATGCTGAACCAACGTGTTATTACCACCAAGGTCCCAACAGTCTACAACACTCATGAAATTATTTAAGACCCACTCTTTTTCTTCAGCAAGAGATTCCTTTATCAGTCTTTAATTGTAGTTCAACAAAGGAAGGAGTGAATGCTCTTAACAGAACCTCACATTACACTAGTCTTTTTCTTTCAGTCCCCATATCAACACTTTACTCTTCCTCCCCCACTTGTTTTCATGGGCAGAGTGTACAAAACACCTGTTTTCAGTAAGCATTGCAGCTTTTGGTGGTAGTGGCAGAATGGAAGAAGGCTGCAACATCAAGGAGCTTGGGAAGCAGGAGAGACCAACGAACTGAAAAATGGATTTGGTGTAAGACAGTGGGAATTAAATGCTTCAAGTCAAAATTTTTTATTTTTTTTTTTTCCCGCTTGCTAAAAATCTGTTTATTGTAATGTTTGCTTTCTTATGATTGTTCCAGGTTCTTTTCTTTGTGACTCTCCAGTTCTGTCCGTGCATGGAGAAAATCTCTACACAGTTGAACCGTATCGGGTCCAGGTTCGCACTTGGCAGGTAAGGGCTGATGAAACCATGAAGCAGCACATCTGCCTTCTTGTTTTCAAAGATTGGTGTTACAGCTTACAAGTTAAGTGAATGTTCTGTGAATCTATTAACTTTGCCTTTGTCATAGAAAAAGTATTTTGAGTGTTTCAGCAGGAAGATCTTTCACATTTTGTGTTCTTTAAAAAGTCTGTCACTTTAAACACTACTGCACGATAGCTAGTAAGTATTTGTAAACGAAAACAGAGTTCTATAAGAGGATCAAAATTGCATGCAGGTTGAATATGTATATGTATATCACTGACAGGAAAGTGAACATACTGATTATTCTTCATAAGATAATGAAAAATACCCTCTGCACATTCTGTGTGTTCCTGTAAAATCTTTTACTTAACCTTTGCAGCTAGTCTGTGAGGACCAAAAGGAGAAATCTAATTATTAGAATTCTGTGATACATGATTTTATTTAAGAACTAAACCTTGTATTCAGGAATGAGTGGGATTTCTCACAATAAGGACTGATATAATTCATATATTTATTTTTGCAGCTGTGTACTAGAGGACCTTCAGGGACCTGTATTTTTGTATCACTCTTAGGTGGAAAAAGTTGTATTATTGAAGAGGAAGTTGTTGCAGAAGGATACCTCTAGATTTTTGCTTTTTTGGAGGCTAGGCATCCAGTTTTCAACCTGAAACACTGACTGCATTTGTTGAGACTGTGTGTGCCTGTAGTTTCTACCATTTTGCTAGTAGTGATTTATCTAACATAGAAGTTCAGCCATTAGTTACTTAACTTGGTGACAAAATAAGTCCCTTCTATTTAGACTCTGAAGAGACAAACCTGGTGTTACATATTTCTTCTTAGGGCACAGTTAAACAGCTGCTGGTGTTCTCTGAAGCAGAGGGCAATCCATGCCTCTTGGATGTCTGTGGAAATTTCCTGGCCGTGGGAACAGATTTGGCTCACTTTAAAATCTTCGATCTCTCTCGCAGGTATTAATAAACCTTTTAAAAAAAATCTGTTTATAATTCAGTATATGCTTTGTGGGGAGGGGGGAATCTTTAGTTTTTTGTGATCTGATGAAAAGGGAAAGATTGAATTTTGAGACAATATGTGTGGCCTCTGTGAACTGATGGCCTATCCCTAAAGCAAGGGAAGAGCCACTGAATTGTTAAACAGATCATGGGATGAGTAACAATAACAATAATAATAATAATTTTGAAAGAGAATATTTTGAGGGATATTAGTGTGCATTTGAAAGCGAATGGAGAATTTATGGAAGATTGAGACAAGGATGTCACATGTTTCTGCTGACCACTTGAACAAGACCTTAATCTCAGAAGCGTTGAAATAAAGGAAAAAAACAATAAATGGTAGGTCTACTACCTCCTCATTAATTAACAAACTTAATTCAGTGAATCCATGGAGGAAGTGAACCTAGAGTTGTGGACGCTCTGTTCTTCCTCCTGTTTAAGTTAAGAGAGAAGTTTACTTGACTTGGGCAAAAGACTTGGAGGTGCTGATTGCTAAAAAGCACAACGTGAGCCATCAATGTTCCAGTGCAGCCCAGAAAGCCCCAGGCATATCACGGGCCGCATTAAGAGAAGCGTGGCCAGCAGGTTGAGAGAGGTGATTCACCCCCTCTACTCTGCTCTTGTGAAACCCCACCTGGAGTACTGTGTCCAGCTCCGGAGCCCCCTGTGCACAAGGGACATAGACGTGTTGGAGTGGGTCCAGAGGGCCACCTCTCGTATGAGGCCAAGCTGAGATAGTTGGGGTTGTTCAGCCTGGAGAAGAGGTGGCTCTGGGGAGACCATATTGCAGCCTTCCAGTATCTGAAGGGAGCCTACAAGAAAGCTGGGGAGGGACTTTTTACTAGGGCTTGTAGTGATAGGATGAGGGGAATGGCTTCAAACTGGAAGAGGGGAGATTTAGATTAGAAATTAAGAAGAAGTTCTTCACTCTGAGGGTGGTGAGACACTGGAATAGGTTGCCCAGGGAGGTTGTATATGCCCCAGCACTGGATATGTTCAAGACCTGGTTGGATGGGGCTTTGAGCAACCTGGTCTAGTGGAAGGTGTCCCTGTCCGTGGCAGGGGAGTTGCAACTTGATGATCTGTAAGGTCCCTTCCAATCCAAACCGTTCTATGATTCTATGACTTTATTCAAACTTTACTATATGTTCCCATGTTGACAAACAGCTGTGGCATGAAAAAGATACGTGCCTGATACAACCTTCAGTTAGAAAATTTAGTTTTGAAAACCTGAAAAACCTCAAGAGTGAAATGGGTTCTGTTCTTCCTTACATACTCTCACCAGAAGAATACTGAAGGCTAGTTACCCACTTGAAAACTTGTTACCTCTGTTGAGATCACACAGATTCCATGAGACACCATTTGAAAGTTATTGGATTTGGACAGGTTGCAACTAGGACCAATACTGGATTATGATGTTTGACAGTGGAGAAAAAAATAGCTGAACTCCTGCATGCTATGTTAAATTTTTGTGGCTAGTGATGGAAATACCGCTTGTCAAATGATGACAGTGTAGCGCACTCTAATTTCAAAGCAACCGTAGTTATAAGAATAAATAAGAGGTCTAAACCTGTAACCCAAGAATGTTATTTTTGCAGAACCAAAGATTTTTTTCATATGTCTAAACAACTGTCACTTCTTTCTGTCCCATTCTGTTGATTCATGAGATTTGTCCTCTTTGTTGCTGAATGATCACCGGGTTCATATCTATACTGGCCATAAGATTCTTTTGAGATAATTAAAAAAAAAGTGCTGAGGGTAGGGTGAATGTGAAGTATGTGAACGATACAGTCTTTTGAAACTTATGCACAGAGGGTGAGTGACCAGTAACATGATATAAATACCATTCCCTTGGTGACATTTCTTTACTTCTGTGCCACGGCGTGTTTTCCATACACAGAACTTTCATGTGCTGGGCTGTATTCAATCATAGAATGACTTAGGTTGGAAGGGGCCTTGGAGATCATCTAATCCAACCTCTTTGCTATGGGCAGGGACGCCTCTCAACATTCATGGTATTGTTCAACTAACTTATGTAGGAAAACTAAAATTCTGGTAGGTTGTTCTTGCTGTATAGCCCTGTTTTGGGAGTCCTGTAGGAGCACTGCAGTTTATTCCTGCTGATTCATTGAGGAAAGAGTGTCTCATTATCTTCTTCCTGAAAGAAAGGTAGTTGCAGCAATTCTCTGGAGAGGAAGCTGGAGTCTGGGGCAGTGGTGTCATAAGGTAGAAATAGTTTGTTTTTAAAAGTCTTACCCATTATTTGCAAATTGTTCTGGCTGATGTCTCTTGCCAGTTGCTTGCCACCATATGATTTAAGTTCGTTCCTTTCCACAGAGAGGCAAAAGTGCACTGCAACAGCAAGAATTTCTCTGAGCTGTTTCCTGGCCTTGGAGGCATTGCATCTGTCAAATGCAATGCTAATGGCAATAAAGTCAGCATCCTGGTTAGCAAGGTGAGGCAGAGCTGTTCACTTACCACCCTAGGACCTGACTGTCAGTTAACAGGCTGGTGCAATTCAAGAAGATTACTGAAGACACAAGATTCACTTCTCAGAAATAAGCCTACATGTTCTATGCAGCGTGTCAGGTCTCGAACTGTCGTGTCCAAGCATGTAACTGAAAACTAAAATAAAGCTATGTTAAGGTTTTGTACATTTGGTGAAAGTAACAACCCAGAGAACGAAGCAACATTTAATTACAAAAGTTACTTTGTAGCACTTCAAAAAAGAATCAAAGGTTAACTTAATAGAATATGAAAACAGCAAGAATTTTTTATATTTCTTCCAAAGAATGTTCTTGTGTGATTACCAGTAAACCAAACTGAGTGTGAATCAGATGAGATAGGTGTACCTTTTTAAATTTCTGACTGCATGCTTTCAGTAATTTTTGTTTTCCCTTCTCATAGGCGGATGGGAACATTGATTCCAAGATCTGTTTCTATGATGTTGAAATGGACAAAGTTACACTATTTGATTTCAAGGCTGAACAGGGAAATGGTAGAGAGAAGCTTTCTTCTGGACAAGGCATCAACAAGTAATAAGCTGCTATTTTGAGAAGTATTACTTGCGGATTTAAGATAAGAATCTACCCTATGAAGACAAGCAACACCTTGATACTGACTTTCCTCTGGCTTTATATAGGAGTTTGTATGAAATTATTTTATTTCTAAAGAATTAATTTAAACTGGTGCATCGTATGTCAATCAGCCTGCATCCCTGTCTCTTCCAATACATGAACTAGGGAGTGTCAAAGAGATGTCAGAGGGCAAGCTCAAAATATGTAGGACAAGGCAGTTCTTCAGACAACACGCAGCTGAGCTAAGGAACTCCTTGCCAAAGGAAGTTATAGATGATGAAGGAGAGGTTCATGGAGTTATTGGACAAATTCATAGAAGAGAAATGCACTGAGAGTTATTAGATATGTGGAAGCCATATTTGGCTCAAGAGGTCTCTAAGAGGAGGATGATTGCGTGTTGAGGCGTATCCGCTAGTGGTATTATATGACTGGAATCAGGATCTAGATCCTGAAATAAAGAAAAGCCTTGGAAAATCTTGGAAAGCTACTCTTCCATTAAGAGTTTACAAGTTAGGAACTGGAAAGAGGACATTATGAGGGTCCTTCTAGGAAAAAGGTTAATTTTTATGTCAAATACAGGATGTTTTTGTGTGAATAAAACCCCATGAAATGTCTATTTGGAACAGACAGCTTTGTTTTCGTGCAAGCTGTTTTGTGGCAAATACATTAGAAGTCCTAGTAGCAAGGCAGCAAAATGCAGTGAACTAGGAATTCTCGTGGAAGTACGATGGAATGTTAGGGTACAAATTTCCATTTGGTTTTACAATAATTTTTCTGAGTGTATTTTTCTTACGGCAAAACAGCATTAGAATAGAAGGTGGTTTGCTTTTTCAGCAACTATTTGCTATAGGTATTAGAAGCAAAAGATAATTTACTCTTCTTATCCCTGAAAACCAGAAGAAACTACCCAGCTCATTAAAAACTAAGGACAGGGCTGATTTGGGGCCTTATGGCTTGGTCAGTTGTGCCAACAGCATAATGATGAGTAGCACAGAAGTTGCTTTTCAAGTGCAGTACCTCGTATAGCCCAAGAGAGGCCACCACAAGCTAGTAATGCCATTTCACTAGTAGTTAAATGCTAGATGGTGGTGGTGTGAACGATCCATTTATCTCTGCTTCATTCTACAGTATCTTGCAATTGGAACAAATAAACTCACAAGAAAATAAGAATGTACTATAATAATATAAAATAATAATCTTCTCCTTCTCTCTCTTGCTTCTCCTGAGGCAGAATCTAAACAATTCCTTTTTTTTTTCCTTTTAAACAAATACCATTTTTCTGTTTGTGAGTAATTTATTTTGAATCCAGTGGCGTGGATAGGACACTGTGTATTTCTGCATACCTTTGAATCTCTCCCTTAATTTGCCTTCCAGTCCACCCTTCAGAGGTGACAGCAAATGAGAAAAATATTTTAGTGATGTCTTTGGTTTCTTTCTTTTTAAAAATTTGACACCTATTTATAGTCTATTTTTTTCAGAAGAATCCTAAGCCATTGCTAAAATAATCTGATGTTGTATTTCTAGAGCCTTAACAAGGCCAGCACTGAAGTAGTATTTAAATGCCAGAAGGAGGCAGCAAGATGGTTTTTATTTAAACTGCTGCCAGAGAGTGGCCTTAGGTTGCAAGGGTTGTGTTTGTGCTTAATGTGCTATTCGACAGTGCCCCAGAATTCCCCGTACACAATATGAGGTTCAAGCACGGTACTGAGGAGAGGGAATGAACTGGGCTGTGTCTAGAGACTGAAGCTCCCCAGCTGCAGGTCAAGGTCAGCTCCAAATCTGGAGTTTCCCTCAGCACTGAGAAGTTCAGCAGTTCAAAGCGTTGATCACGCTGGACGTCCAGGTCTCTCCGCTGAACTCTCAGTTCAGAGAGATCTGTTGCATGAGAATATAAACTAATTTCTTAATTTTTTTTCCCCATCAATTTTATTGCAATTGTCTATTTGTGATCTCTTATTACCACTGCTTAGCTGGATTTGCATGTAAGGCATATGTGCTAGAATCTCTCTATCGCTTATCTAAATGCCCATTGATGTACTCAAGCTCTTGCTAACTGAGCTGGGCATTTCTAGCACAGCTGGTAATAAGCACATTGGGAATGGAGCACAAGGAGTTAGAGCTGAGGTAGTCCTCGTGTTACACTACCTACACCAGTAGCGTGCCCTAAAGCAGATCATTTGAAGGATGTTCAAGTATTTCTGTGGGACGTGTCATCTCAGTGGAGAGATTTTTGGATGCTTATTTATATCTGTGGCAGTACCAGGTTTTTTTCTCCTGAAATGCTTTATCTCCTATAGTCATGGCTAATGTATACAGGGCAAACTAAAAGTGGCAATGCCATGTATAAAGCCTTAGGAGGTTGGAAAATGTATGTGGTTAATGTTACAATGCAGAGGTACTGGTATAGACAAATGACTGGTATAGGTAAGTGCCAGAGGGATGGGATGTCATCCAGAAGGACCTGGGCAAGCTGGAGAGGTAGGCCCAGGTGAACCTCATGAGGTTCAACAAGAACCAAGGTCCTGCACTTGGGTCAGAGCAATCCACATCATCAATACAGGCTGGAGGATGAGGTGTTAGAAAGCAGCCCTGTGGAAAAGAACTTGGGAGTGCTGGTGGATGAGAAACTGGACATGAGCAGACAGTGCGTGCTCGCAGCCCAGAAGGCCAATTGCATTCTGGGCTGCATGAAAAGAAATGTGGCCAGGAGATCGAGAGAGGTGATTCTGCCCCTCTACTCTGCTCTGGTCAAAGACCTCACCTGGAGTACCGTATCCAGCTTTGGAGCCCTCAGTACAACAAGGACATGGACCTGATAGAACAAGTCCAGAGGAGGGCCACGAAAATGATCAAGCGTTTGGAACACCTCTCCTGTGATGACAGGCTGAGGGAGCTGGGGTTGTTCAGCCAGGAGAAGAGAAGGCTCTGGGGAGACTTCATAGCGACCTTCCAGTACCTGAAGGGGGCCTACAGGAAGGCTGGAGAGGGACTGTTTACCAAGGCCTGTAGTGACAGGACGAGGGGCAATGGTTTTAAACTAGAGAAGGGCAGATTTAGATTGGATGTTAGGAACAAGTTCTTTACTATAAGGGTAGTGAAACACTGGAACAGGTTGCCCAGGGAGGTAGTTGAGGCCTCATCCCTGGAAATGTTCAAGGTGAGGCTTGACAAGGCTATGAGCAACTCGATCTAGTTGAGGATGTCCCTGCTCACTGCAGGGGGGTTGGACTAGATGAGCTTTGGAGGTCCCTTCCAACCTAAATCATTCTATGATTCTATGATCATCTGAAAATTATCCCTTGATTAGTCCTTTATTTACATTCATGCACCAAAAGGGCTGGTATTATTTCGTTGCTCTTTCTATATATACATTTTTTTTTCCTTCCCTTTTCACAGGCCTGTTGTGCAGTATCCAGAGTTGCACAGTCACATCCCTGCCTGCCATTTCTGGGACCAGAGTGAACCAAGACTTTTTGTATGTGAAGCAGTTCTTGAAACAGATCTACAATCTCCAGACCAAAAGAAAACACAGACTGAGAGCGCAGTATGGCCTTTTTCTTTGTTCATTTTACCTTGCCTTACATGGAGTGATCCCTGCCCAAGTAATAAATCATTAGTCTGTCATTTAGGATGTGGCAGTAGGTAGTATACATTATCTTGTACAAAAATGAGTAGTGCAAGTATGTGCTTGGTTTCTGTGGCTTCAGGCAGTCACTGTTCATTAGCTTTCTGGTTTAGCCGTAGCTTGAATACAGTGACAAAGAAAAGGAGATGATTTCTTTATCTATGCTAGAATTTTGAGGTTGATCAGAACACAAGCTTATATCTGGACTACAGTTTTTCAGGTGATGCTAATGGCTGAATTGATAATCTAGAGGTTTGATACTTAGTTTCAATTTTTTTAAAAAATAAGGCTGAATTGATAGCTCAAGTCCACTTTCAGAAGCAAGAATTAATTTGATAGAATACAAATAGGGATCCTACTGCTAACGTGAACAGTGAAATACATTGTTCCCATCCAATTCTCACCATGTTCTCTTTTGCTGGACAGACACTGTGCATCTTTATGGTACTTTCCAAATTGGTTTTTACGGTCTTTTTTACATTAGAAAAAAGATTTCAGCTTTATTGATCAGAAATTATCTAATCAAAGGGTTTTTTTTATCAGACCCCACTTCCTCTGCTAATGTGCTTGTAGCAGTCCTTACCATTTGTCTGTACAGAAGTGCCCATCCTCCATAAATATTCCATTGATTTGAAATGTCTACATTGATTTAAAGTTTACTGATTCATGCACAATTTTAGTTTAAACTCTTCCAATTAGAGATAGAAAGTTCTTTGTTTCTTTTGTTTGTTGAAATGACTCTAGAAGAATCATAGGAAGATCAAGGTAGAAAGGAGGAATGGAATAGGGATGTCTCAAAAGACCTTACTATGGTCTTCTGCCAAAGAAAAGAGCACTTCAACCTAATATTCCCAATGTAAACAAGTAAAAATGTTTGGCTTCTACATAAAGTTGAAAAATAAAAAGCTATAAACTACTTTTTGGCTCTTATTTAACAGAACTTTTAATTATGTGCTTATCCTTTAAAAAATGAGGAGTCTTATTATTTTTAGTTGGAAATAAATGCTTCATTTTGACTTGAGTCAGGTTAAAATCCAAAACTGTTACAGAAATTTTTTTTAAATGTCTGGTATATTCCCTGGGAACTCAAAACAGTCTGTGAGTTGCTGAAATTGTCATAGAAATAATACAGAATTAAAAAAAAAAAAAAAAGTGTAAACATTTGGGACTATTTCTTTAACCTGAGTCAGATCTGTCACAGAGACTTCTAGAGGAGCGATCTGTGGCCAGGAGGGACTTTCCTCTTTCTGGTCAGCGAAGCTGGTTCCTGAAAGGCAGAGGTGGAGGTCCCTTTGCAGTAGGAACACAGTCTAGAATGAGTTGTTGGCTACTTACTATAGGGAGGAAGCGTGCAGCTCTGCCCTCTCCAGCAGGTGTGTGCGTGTGAATGTATATGTCATATGATTTTCAAGAGAAGGTTCTGCCAAGTGAATATGAAAAATAAAAACAAAGTGAAAGGAGGATATTGCAGCATAAAAACAAAACAATGTTTTGCTTCCTTTGCCAGATGGATATTTGGATTATATCATTCTTCACTACTGAAGAGCATGGCCTTTTGCTTCAGGACAGCTTTCCATTGCCTTCATCCTACCAGGTTCTTCTGGGCATAGAAGTGCCACATTATTACTTTGCAAAAAAGGTGAGGAAATCTTTTACGATTCCTTCCCAACCCATAAGTTCAAACTTTTCATTGCATAGGGGGCAAATTTAGCCAAATTGAGTCTGGAGTAAGTAGAGCAACTCCAATGGCAATTGCTGCATCACATGTAGAAATGACATAAAGATAATTCCAATGTTGGTGTACATAAGCATGGCCAGCAGGTTGAGGGAGGTGATTCTCCTCCTCTACTCCTCTCTTGTGAGACTCCACCTGGAGTACTGCATCCAGCTCTGGAGCCCCCAACACGAGAAGGACATGGATCTATTGGAGAGGGTCAAGAGGAGGCCACAAAGATGATCAGTGCACTGGAGCACCTCTCCTATAAGGACAAGCTGAGGAGGTTGGATCTGTTCAACTTGGAGAACAGAAAGTTCTGGGGAGACCTTATTGTGGCCTTCCAGTATCTGAACGGGCCCTACAAGAAAGCTGGGAAGGGACTTTTCACGAGAACTTATAGCGACAGGACAAGGGGTAATGGCTTTAAACTGGAAGAGGGGAGATTCAGATTAGAAATTAGGAAGAAGTTCTTCACTCTGAGAGTGGTGAGACATTGGCATAGGTTGCCCAGGGAAGCTGTAGTTGCTCCATCGCTGGATGTCTTCAAGACCAGGTTGGATGGGGCTTTACACAACCTGGTCTAGTGGGAGGCATCTCTGCCTGTGGCAGGGGTGTTGAAACTAGATGATCTTTAAGGTCCCTTCAAACCTGAACTGTTCTCTGATTCTATCATTCTGCGGTGATTTGTGCTGCTCCCTGCTTGTAGGGTGAGCTTAACAGCGTCTGTTTATTCTACCAAGGCATTTATTTTTGTAGTATCTGTAGGAACTTAAAATTAATGAGACTTAATTAATAATCCTCTGACTCTTCTGAATAAGACAGACTGATGTGATCGCGTAAGTCTAATTTCATGTAGTTTAGGAGCAGTGTTAAGCAGGGAGAATCTATATAGATGTTTTTCCAATTAATATATTCAGAGAAATACTTTGTGTTTTCACCCCCTTCCAAAGACCCAACTATTGCCACTCCTCCTCTACAGATCTTGCTTTTTTTTTTTTCTCTTAATTTGACAGGTCAAAGGTTATCTTCTGCATTTTCTAATCTTTCTTTTAACGCTTTCCCCCATCATGTCTCATGCTATTTTACTTTGATATTATGTCTCTTTTTTTTAAAAAAAAACAACCCTGTATGGATTATTGCTGCCATTAGTTGATTTTTCGGAGGGGATGTGTCTATAAACCTGTAAGTATCTGCATCATTTTGTTCCTTTTCCTTCATTCTCTGCTTTTTCTCTCTTCTGTTGCATTTTCTTCCCTCAGCAAGTTACTTTATTTCAGTGACCAAATTACTTGTTAGATATCAATTCGTTCTGGAAACCTAATTTAGTGTATGAACAGAATCTGCTTTAAATATAGCAAATGCAATTGATGCAATAGCTTTGTTTTGACCAAGTTTCATTCCAGAATTTCTGCTTATTCATTATAATGTCTTCTCTGTCCTGCTTCCAGAAATTCCCTACATTGTAGCTAAATACATTTGCACTTTTCATTTCTGTCTTTTACCGTACTAAGGCTTTCACTGTGTTACAATATAATACTGTTTTTATTGGCTCCTATAACCGTAATAGTTAGCTATCTAACCATAAATTGTACTGGAATATATGTGTAATTTGGTGTCCCTCACGACTCAGATCTTCCGTTCTTTTTGGCTTGTGAAATTTTCCTTGTTACTCTCTAGACGGATCATTTGATATTGATAATTGACTTTATCTTTATTCTTTTTGTCAGTAATGGTTAAATTACTATAAGCTGCCTTTCAGTGACCAGTGAAAGTATCACTGAACCTCCAGAGGCTCCAGAACTGCCAATTGTATGGTGAAGGGTTTGGATCTGAGCTTTGGTATTCATAACCTTCACATGAAGGCAGGAATAAAAGAATTTGATTTATATAGTTAACTTTCAGAACAGCAAACTCTTTTTTGAGAAAAGACTAACCTTAAAGAAATGTTCATCTGAAATCTCCAGACATCTAGTCACTTATAATAGTTGCTATTATAGTCATAATTATAATAATATATATCTACTGTAATAATAGGAGACTGCGTCTCCTGTGGTATTTTAGCACACTAGCCCTGATGTACTGTGATTGTTCATTATGATATGCTAATCTCTTCTGTCACATTCCATGTTCTGTGGTATTTTCTAGAAGTTCTGAAACGTTGCAACTATTGTCACTACTCATCATGGTCCTGCACAAATAGAAAACTCAGATTGTAGTGGAAATAATGTGACTAATGACATGTACAAATGAGTAAGTTTCAACCTACTTGATACTTAAATGATAACAATCTCATTTTAGCTGGGAGAAGCTGAGAAGGAACAAGCAGAGTCTGGCTCAATAAAGGTCCCTCAGATGGTTGTGAGAAGACCCATGAGAGATTTCATTGGATTAGGAGAGTGTGATAAGACTACCCGGGATGCCATGCTGAACTTCAGCTTCTATCTGACTGCTGGAGACATGGATGAGGCCTTCAAATCCATCAAACTCATAAAAAGGTATCGTAAGGATTTGTATGTATTTCTTTATGAGTACAGTTTATTTTTGTTAAAAATTTGTATGAACTTCTGATCCTTCTGATTTCTCCTTACGCTTCTCCTCTCTGTTTTCATTCTCCTTTTCATTTTGAACATATCTTTACCTTGCAGACATTTTAATGTATTTTCTGTTTTTTCTTTGTCTACAAGATGTTGCAATCTCTGTTGATTCGTTTTTACTAAATGGGGAAAACCTGTTGATAACAAGCAGCCTTATTCTGTGTCTGAATGGCAAAAATCTCACATTATCACTAGAAGAACATGAACATTCACAACTTTATTTATACATCTGAAATAATCACAGTAATACTGAGTATTAGAAATTTGCCAACCACATAGCTGACTTTTAAATTTAAATGTACATTATTATAATATGGATATTGCAATATTAGAAGAAATAATATAATGTCTTTTAAATATTCCAATATTTTACTTTTAAAAAACCCTGCAATTAATCATAGCATATTATTTCTAGAAAATATTTTCCAGAAAGTAACGCAGGCAAATGAATACAAATCTTAGTTGGTTTTTACAAACCTACTGCTAGAAGAAACTCTTTGTCAGCTTTATGGTATTCTACTCTGATAGTCTAGAACAACGCAGTTGTTCTAGAGCATCAATCTCTGATGAGTGTTGCTCGCTTTGAACATGGTGCAGGAGCAGCAGTTGGGGTTGAGTTTCTTATTACATCAGAACTGAGTGCAGAACAGAACTCAAGAGCCAGCTTGATGATCACAGTTTAACAAAGTGTGGAAAAGTATGATGGAAATAATGATACAGAAGAAAAGCAGTGTACTCAGCTGGAGTGCCACGACAATCCTAAAGAATTTGTAACATGCAGAGATCATAGTCCTTCAAACCTGTCAGTAACTGTGCTCAGAGTAGCATCCTTAGAGGTTTTAAACATCTGATATTGCCTCTAGTTCCTGTATTTCTGCATAATAGTTTTTGACCTGACTTTTTCCTGAAAGTTACGTGCACATGACTTTTGGGAGCCCATGTGCTTCTCAGGGTCAGGCTTATAAACATTATACCTAATTCCAGACATACTAATTATTTTCATTTCACTACCATACTAAGTTACCAGGCAAGTCTTTTTTAAATTTCATCCTTAAGTCCTGTGTATGTGTCTTATGCTCCAATTTGAGTGCTTGAGTGGCAGTTACATTCGCCAACATTGTCTGCGCTGTGTGCCTCTGAGCGTTGCTGGGCAGAGCTGGGTGCCCTGACGTAGCACACTAATCTGAAAATGGCACAGCAAAAGTTCAAGCAAGCTTGGGAAGGAAAGAAATTTGTGTGAGCTGAAATACCTGTTCTTAAGAATAGTTTCCAATAATGTATGTTAATAGTATCTGCAATTCTTAGGAAGTCCAGGCAACCTTCTTCTGTAGGTATCTGCCCTCGTTGTAACACTGAAGTAGGTTTTTCAGCAACGTGCATGGCCTGTTCTAGCTGCGTACCCTTTTCATTTTTAATGGCATGTCTCTTTGCATATAGAATAAATCCAAACAAAAGAGGTGTCTGGAAAAATTGCAACTTAATTCTGTGTTCTCCTACTTTACAATTAGAATGATTAGAGTTGTTTTTGCTTTTTCCTGTCTGGGCTGTGCTGTGGCTGGGGAGGAGGTGTTACAGCTGAGAAGCACTTTGAAGAGAGGTGGATGGAAGGACTAAAGATTCATGGAATTTAAACAGCTGTTAAAATCATCACTTATTCTATAGTGAGTTTTCTGCTTACCTAGATTGCCTGTTAACTCCAAAGCTATTGTCGCTGTTCTCCTATAGCTTTTTACATTATTATTAGGGAGCAGGATAACTTTACGCAGAGAAAATGTATTTGGTCTCCTCTTTTCTATATTCTCATTGCATACACTCTGTGTCTGCTACAGCTGACATGGTGCTGACATGTAGCTGTGATGCTCTGTGAGGATTCGGATAATCCAACATTCTGTGCTGTACAGCAGAGGGAAAGGGCAATATAATATATATAAAATTATGTGTTTTATACATATGTATATAGATGGAGCCCATCCAAATAATAATTGAGGGCCTTTGCCCACAAGAGTGAGCTTTGTGATGTCTTTCAACCCTTAGTTTTAAATTATAATATACATTTGTAGAAAACAACTCCAATGCAGATCTCTGTGGAGATCTTTCCCCTTTCAAGTCCACTCTTTCAGCATGGTGATTCAACATAGTCGTTTTCCAGGCCACGGCGAAACCGAGCGGTCAGGGTACGGCTAATGACAATGACCCGAGGCGCCATGCAGTCCTCACGCCTGTGAAGGATGTTCCATATGAGAATGGCAGCTGCCAGCGTGGCCAAAAGACAGGCTCCAATGTTCAGGTAGCAAGACCAAGAGAGGTTGGTGTACGGTCCGATGCGGTAGAAAGTCACCAATCCAATAACCAGAACAAAACCTGCAAGAATGTGAGAATTATTTTTAATGAGTTATTCTCTTGAATTTCTGTAGTGGCAAGATGCCATGGGCCAATATTCCTGAGTCTGTAAAGCCTTTCTGTCCCTATTATGATGTGCTGTATGTGTTCTTGAAGGCATATTTGGGCATGATGATACATGCAAAGACTGGGTGCCTGAAATGGAATCTCAATGTTAGATGGAAATCTGTTCACTCCAATTTAAATTTTGTACTACCCCTTAGCTATATTTCATTTTTTTTCCTCACTGTCTTGTCTCACTCACACAGATGTCCTCTTTCTTATTCCCATTGCCAGCACAGAAAACTGGTATATGGATGAGAATAGTAATGAAAATCTTTTATCTAGAATATAGTACACTTATTCTGAAATTTTAAAAAGTTTATTTAAGACAGGCCACTATTGTAAACTGCAGAGATGATGAATAGCTAAATATCTTACAGAAAAAGCAAAAAAAAAACCCTTTTACAGCAGCTGAAAAAAAACAGAAGGTGAACTAAATGGGACTTTATGGTCCTACATTTTCTGTGCTGGAAAAAAGTGTTATGAGGCAGGACTAATCTTATGTCTCCAGAAGCTACCAAAGGCAAGGTTTCTGTTGCCTTAAGCACAGTGGTAAGTTCCCCAAAATGTATGCAATGTTAGAGTAGTAACACTGCTCTTGTCTAGGATTTCCATCCTGACGTCACAATGTGATTTGCACACAAAAAAAACCCAACAAAACAGGAAAAAAGATATTCCACATTCTTCTTGGTAGACATCACTGATAAACAGTGTTATTTCAGAGTTGAGGTGGGGTGACTTTTCTAGTCGTGCAGGAGGTCCGCATTGGAATGAGGGGCAGAATCCCTATCCCTTGACTCCTACTTTCTTGTGTTACTAAGACTGCCCTTTCCCTGAAGAATGCATTGATATGCACACAATTACTTTTCTGCCCTCTGTTTATTGTATTAGTCTTTTCTCCCACCTCTACTCTCGAAAGTACTTTTCAACTTTTAAAGAGAAGTTATTTACCCATGTGATTACATTGAAACAAACATATAAACAGGCAAATGTGCCTCACTAACCAACAAAAAAGTTTCCTCTTTGTTCTCCCACACGCTTCCTTTAACCACCACAACACAAGAAATATCATTGACAAAAGGACCCCTTCATTGAAGTAAGGCTACAATAAAAAAAAGCCCATGAACAACCACAGAATTTCTAGATACCATCTTCTTAATTTCATGGGCAGGGACAAGTCAAGAGCAAGGAAGTCCCAGTGGCTGCACGCTGTCTTCTCAGTTAGCCGTGCTGCTTGCAAACACCATTCCCACAGATACACGGCAGTGCTCTGAAACGGTGTGACACCTGGCTCCGGTCCTTGATTTTCCATGAAAGAGCACATCCTGAGTATGCATTGTATCAAGTTTTCTAAAAAGAGTACTAGTAGTTCAGCGAAGATGGAAAAGACACAAATTATATACAGATAAAAAACAAAAGCAGAGGGAAATGACATACAAATAGGAGGGAAAAAAATCAATCACTACTTAAGTAGACATGACACTTTACTATTCTGAGAGTCAATAATGTGAAGGCTGAATCCCCCTTCTAATAAAACAAGCAATGAATGAGAATTCAGGAGATGTCAGGCATCCTTAGCTCTCTTGTTTCTACCTAGAAGGTGGTTTATAAATCAGTTGCTTGCTACAACTTCTCCTGAAGTAGCATTCCACAGATGGCATGGACCAGAGAGGATTTGAAATGAGGCATCTCTTCCTGAGGACAAATGAGAAGGAAATAGGTTCTTACAGGAGGTGTAGCTCTTTCCCAATCTGCCACTCTGCAGTAACCTTTGTTGTGAAGAAAAGTCTAACATCCTCTGGATGGATTTTAGGCTGTTGATTCAGTTGTTCGGACAGCAATTCAGAACTCCTTCATTTTGTTAGTAAGTCTGTAGTTATTTACTGGTTCAGCTTGGTTATAAATGAACAAGTTTCATGTGAAATAAATGTGGCCACCTGGAGTACGCTGACTTAATTGAATTTCAGAAATCACTGCCCTGCACAATAATTGTTTGCTAGCACTCCCAAACAGAGTCTGCAGCCTTATTTACGAGGTCATTTTAATGTGAGCCAAGCTGGACCTGGGATCCGAATACATAGGTGTTCATCCATGTTATTTTGAAGTATACAGGTTTGAAAGTTGTTTCTTGACTCCTGCTCAAAAAAATACTGAGTTATGACTGGAGTAGAAAAACTGAGAAATTGTGCTTTTGACAAATTAAGCTTGTATCTTCATTTTTTTTCCAGTAATCACTGTTGGCTGACACACCTTATATCAGATTATACATGCTTTTTAAAATGCTGATCTCTTGAAGCCAGGCAAATGTTGCCTACATCCTTGGATGGACTGTTGATGGCAAATGACCTGTCTTTGAAGGCGTTAATTTTTCTGTATGTTCATACGCTTAGCTCATCACCACGTGAAAGTGGGAATGTTCTCTCCTTGCACATTCAAAATCCTCACTGAATTTGCACATTTTTTCAGTATTCTCAGACACTTTTGTCCCCCAAGCCACAGTTAATTGTGCTCTTCCTCTTCTGTGGAGTTTCCTTAAATTGCTATTGAATTCTCATGACTTTGCTGTTTTGTGTTATCTGGGTCTTGTATGACTTGAATCTATTCCTTTATTGTTAGCACTAATAGCATATAAAAAGATTGCAGCAGAGCTGGGAAACAAAATAGTTTTCCCTCGTTTCCAGTATCATTCTCTGAGTTCAGTTTGTCCTGGTAGAGAAGAGAGGGCAGATCAGATCGTGTATTGTGGAATATGTCCATTTTTCACAACACTCCTCTGAGATGGCTTGGTTCCCCATCTGTGAAATCAAGATGATAAAACTTTTTTTCTCCTTTGTTTTGTTTTGTATTTCAGGGCTTTGGGAGCAGAGCATGCTAGCTGTAAGGTACTTCTAGAGAATGTGTATCTCTACCTCTACGTTTGAGGTCTTGAGGTCTTATAATACACATGAACACTGATAGTACTTTGCTCTTCCACAGGATGCAGTCTACTTTTCAAAGGATGATAGATACCAATTTTCTCATAAAGGCAGGAAACTGAGAAAAAGGGAGATTGCTTGCACCTCCTGCGGCCAAACTGTGGACCTTTTTTATTTTCCTTTGGGTTTAAAATTTGCAGGAAGGAGGGTACTGAGGTACAAATGAAGAGACCTGTCTTATTGATGAGTCTGGCACAAAACAAAAACTTTGTGCGGTTAGCACAAGAAGCATTAAATTTAAAAAATGTGTGAAGCAAATCATAAAACCATAAGCAGGAAGAACTTTGAACTTAAGCTGTTTGTACCAGTGACCACTTACATGTACCTCTAAGGGACTGTTACAAACATTAACAACAGTCCACTGTGCACGGTCTTGCATTGTTTGTTGAGGCTCTCTTGGCAGAGGGAGCTAGATTCAAGAACACCAGTTACGCAGAGTAACCCTGATGCTACGTTGAGCCTTGCAGCTTAGTTTCCAGTTACTGAATTGTGGCTGGTGTTTTCCCACTGTAGGTTTACAGACAGTTGCTTTACCATTATCTCCGGCTTAGAGAAGTAACGGATGATTAGCACTTCCAATTTCCTTACTGAAAGTCAGGTCTGCTTCTGCAAAGCTGCTGGGAAAAACCTTTAGGGTTGCTGGTTGTTGTGAGAGCCGGACTCCCTTGGCCGTGAGTTTTGCCCCATTCTTTGCTCATTTAGCCAAGACAAGCAACAGTGGTCCATAAACATTCCTTTATGTCACAGCAGAAGTAAATAAACACTGTAGGAATATTTTCAGTATTTATTTTTTTTCCAAATACCCCACTTTTAATTATAATACTTATCTTTTTCTTACTTGCTTATGTATCGCTTATGGCCAATTACTGTCCTAAAGGGCTACACATCTGCACGCTAGACCGGTCACCTTCACAAGATCCCTCCCATCCAATGGAGCAATTATCCACCAGGAAAAAGCACTAAGGCTTCCTTACAGGCCCCAGAATAAAACCATTTATGCTAGCAAGACTATTTCCCTTCACAGGCCCTTTGCGTGAACCCTGATCAGACAAGCAACCAGTCATACAAGAGGCTTTCTCTCCTTTTACAGTTCTGTGCCAGTGTCTAAGCAGGGGGGAACTGGGAGATAATGGATTTGAGAGCTCCCCAACTCAGCGGGTAGCAGGAGTCACTGGAGCTCTTGAGTGGAAAATGTAGGATTTGTTTAGAATACTTTGCTACAGGCTAGACAGGAACTGACATTTAAGAAGAGAGAAAAACTTGACAGAAGTGGGAGAGCTGGGAGCATGTTACTGTCAAGAGTTTCCATAATTAGTTTTACAGTTCTGCCAGCGTAAGCGAACTCCGGAATAAAAATGTCACTGTGAACATTCTTTTCCAGCATTCTTATTTCATATTAGCATGGCCAGATAGGGGATTTATAAAAGTAGGAACTGAAGAGCAAAGGATTCAAAAATTATACTGATCCAAAAAGACTGACCTTGTATAGGATGGTATTTAAATTTCGCTGAATGTTGCTTTTGTAACGATGTTGTGTGAAAACCCTCAAGGTTTGCTTGGAGAGATTTTGTGTGTAATGACTTAATCAAAATTAGACTTCTTGAAGCAAAGTGTTTTAATACGCTGCTTATGTTTTCCTTGCCCTTAGAGTGGTCTTGTTGTACCCTAGCCAGGAATTGAGATGGGACATAGTAGGAAGTCTGTTCTCTAAATGACTGGGCAAACACATTTAATTCTCTTATTTTGCCAACCTGGACCTTCTTCAGTGTCGCCTCTTTCTTAGGGAAAGCAGATTCTAATATTTTTTTTATTATTTTTTTTTTAATTATTACTCCTTTGTTATATGGATGTACGTGAGGAGCAATGTCTTCCTAGTTTGGACGAAATCTTACAAATAATTGTGTGTATACCATTTGGTTGCAAACCCTCCTGTACTGATGCAATAATACTTTGTTTCTGTAAGGAAAGAGAATGAAACTGAAGTTTGACTAATGTTTTATTTTTACTGACATAACTGAAGCAGAGTGTTTTCATGATCATTGGTATCTCCTGTTTTGCTTACTGCCTTTACTGTGAGTGTTATTAACATTAGGAAATCTTTGACAACACTTTAGTTTGCCGCCTTTGAATATTGTTAAACATTGAATTAGTGAATCGCTTGTGAGAATTTAATGTAGGAAAAATGCTGTTGGAATTCTGCTCCTCCCAATGGTTATGTAATATGGGTATAACTCAGTTGTTAATGCAAATATACCAAGGCAGAATTTGACTCAGAATTCAGAACAGTTAGAGGTGCACCTATAAGATTAACCTTGTATTAAGAATAGCTTCTGTTTCCATGATTAAAACCTAATTGCAATTACTCTTCACATTTTAGACAGATATTTGTAACACTGAGCAACAATGTCTGAATTTAGTTTCACCATTCCAATAAAATACCTGGAGGGTGACAGTTGGCTTTCAAGACTACTTCCCATAGGTAACTCTATTAAAAATAACCAGAAAGTTGCTCTACTTGCCATTGGTCTTCTTGATCTCTTAATTTATAATACAGTTTGAGGAGGGGTACAGATGAGAGCTATTTCTTTAAATTATGAAAATGTTAACCCATCTGGTTTAGTTTCATTTCTGTTTTGTAGCAATGACAAGACTTTTAGGTGCATGACTGAATTTCCCTGCATTAATTTAGTTATGTATGTCAATCAATTTCAGATCATTTTATTGTGTATTGTCTAAGGTCTGCACAGAGGACACATCTTTACCAAAAATCCTGATGAGATTACTTAAAGTACTTTATTTTCCCATAGAGCTGCTGTTTATCTCTAGTTGTTTCCCATCCATAGCAAAACAAGCCTGGATGGGGGTGCTTTTCCGTTGGGGAAGGAAACAGATAACAAATTCACTAGGAAGACTTTTGGTTGGGACAGTACTGGCTGTGTGAGTGGGGGTGGGTTGGGAGAATGTTACTTTTTGAACTTACATTTCAGATCTGTATACTGAATTTCCTGTTTGACTGTAGCTGGCTGCAAGTCAACTGCAGATTTTTAGCATTTCAAAAGAACTCTCATAGTCGCTTTTTTACTTCTGTGATAATTTGGTTGGGTTATTTTTTTTTTCAGACACTCCTTGATTTGCATTCCTCTTTTTTATTAGTACATTGATAGTACAGTTGAAGAAATATACATTATGGTTTTTTTCTGGGTTGGTAGAAAGTCTGTACTGGGAGTTATAATTCTCCTCTTTACAACTTGTCCTATAGGATGAATTTTGCTGCCAGGGAGAAGAAGGAAAATAAAGCAGCCAGACTGTTATAGAGAATTCACAACCCATGCTTGTGCAGCAAACAGGGAGGGCAAATTTTTCACTCCTTTTCCTCTACATAGCCCATAAACATTCACAGGGAATGATTTAGCTGCAATAAGTCACAAGCCTGAATAAGCTGCTTGTAGGAGCTCAACTGTATCAAAGAGAGAGAGATTCCCTAAGTGTGATTGCCATAGGACTTATGTAAATGATTAATCAATTAACACTTTTACTGTGTCAGCTTGGCAAGAAGGGGAGTTGCCACAGTGCAAAGCAAATGTGGAGCTTCTGTAACATTTGTGCACTCTTTGCTGTGATACCAGGCTGAGAGCCACAGAAGTGTGCTTGCTTTGGTTTATAACGCCACAGAGACTTTAGTGGCCTTGGAGTTTTCAGTTGTACTCTTGGATACAATAAAAATTTCCTTCCAAGGATTTTGGTAGAATGTAGTATCTCTTGAGAGTTGAGTAGCAGAGCTTCTCAGGGGTAATAAGAGCATCTTGTCCTTCACTTTTCAACGCTAAATTACAATGTCTTTTCACTTGTGGTGTTCTCTGAGTTTGTCAGTCCCTCTTTAACCTGATAAGGCTGGGAGATTTAGTCAGTGTAAGGCAGTGAATTCTACTTTATATTGGTTGGAAATCTTCAAAGGGAGATGCAAAGCACGGTTTAACAAGTTTAAGTTTACTGACAGTGAACTTGCTTTTCATGGTTGCCGTTTGGAGGTTTCCTTAGACATGATGCTAGTCCTTGAACAGAAGGTTGAAAAGCATTCTCTATGAATTAGACATAATTCCTGTTGGGCAGCTGTTAAATAAGGATAAATGTGCCGACTTTCACACTGAACATCAGCTGCAAACGTTCCTTGCCACCTCGGATTCAGAAGCAGCTGGACTCAATTAAAGCTCTGCTTTTGATGATAGCAAACTTTACATCAGAGACAGGTAAGAGCTTGTCAGCCTGAGCGAAAACAACTTGTACAGTGAGCAAGAGCCATTGACAAGTGATCCTCCTGGGAGTTTCAGTGGTCATCTTCTGCTTTCGTTTTTCAACTGCTCTGTCCATCTCCTGATGCATTGAAGGGTGGGAGTTGCATAACTGGATCTAGCTGGGAAACTCTGAAACTTTTTCAGGAGCCATCTCCACGTATATGTAATATGCATGTTCATAAGCAATGAAATCACAGAATCACAGAATTGTCAAGAGCTGAAAAGGACCTCTAGAGATCATCTAGTCCAACTGCCCTGCTAAAGCAGGATGGCCTGGAGCAGATGACACAGGACTGCATCCAGGCAGGTTTTAAATACTTCCAGACAAGGGGACTCCCAACAACCTCCCTGGGCAGCCTGTTCCAGTGCTCTGTCACCCTCATAGTAAAGAAGTTTTTTCTCATATTTAAATGGAACTTCCTCTGTTCCAGTTTGTGCCTGTTGCCCCTTGTTCTATCACTAGGAACTACTGAAAAAAGTCTGGCCCCATCCTCCTTGCACCCACCCTTAAGATACCTGTAAGCATGAATAAGGTCTCCCCTCAGTCTTCTCTTCTCCAGGCTAAAGAGTCCCAGCTTGCTCAGCCTTTCCTTGAAGGAGAGATGCTCCAATCCCCCAATCATATTTGTTGCCCTCCACTGGACTCTCTCTAGCAGTTCCCTGTCTCTCTTAAAGAGAGTCAAAATAAGTGGGATAGGCTTCCATATTTTAAGATCTTTGCAAATGAGGTTCACTTTTGCAAACGTGAAAACAAGATCACTTTATTGTGAGGCTTGCAGTCCACATTAAGAAAAAGCAAGCTTGGCACTGAGGTGAAATAAAAAAGAGAAGTAATTAAAACATTCAGCACACATCAAGCAGTCAAGTTCTCTCTTTTTGTTATGATTTTTAGGTTATTTGCAGTGCCTCATTTATTTGCTTCCTTTTCAGGAAGTATTAGGTTTATAGCTTCATAGATTTCATCTTAGAACAGATCTGGCTTGAGGGTGTCATGAAGGAGGAAGATGGAAGGAAGTAATACTGAAATCAGCATCACATTGCTATCGTGAATATCTTCAGCTATATTCTCCAATGGCTACTTTGCTGATCTGTTCTGTGCTAAGATTTTCTGGATATCAACCAACCTAAAGTTGTAATACTCAGAAAGAAGAGAGAAGATAAACAGTCTAACAATTGTTTGATTTAGGTTTAATAGCACAGAAACGAGAGTATGTGTGAACTCAGATTTCCTGTGATGCATTAAGAGGTCTGGAGTGAAATATGCCGTCAGCAGAAAAGCACAGTAGGAAAAGCTGGAATTCAGTGCTTGAAATTCAACAGAAAGGCGAGATTGTAATTTGTTTGGCTGTAAATTACAAGCTCAGTAGGAACACAAAACTTACATTTTCAGGATGTTACGTATTAAAGTAATTTAATGCTGAAAACAGGTTGGCAAGAATGTTAATCATTGTACTTCAGATTTATTCTGGTCTTGGACTTTCACAAACTAGCATGAGATCTAATGTAAGGAATATTTTATCCCAGATTTTTCCCCATTATGTTTGTAACATTTCACTCTAAAGTCTGCTATAATTACTACTGTACAAGGTCGGAGACTTGGCTAGAGTCCCTTAAGGTCTGATCCAGTCTGGCAGGTTACACTTGCAGTAGTTTAATATTCTCTGAAGTGCTCCCTATTCCCTATCCTGTTAGTATGGATTTCCCTATCCAACAGCTCTTCTGTCAGCTCTGTTATTCATCCTATATTCAACACATGAAGTTTGTAACAATTCCTTGGAACAAAACAGAAAACCCAAAACCCTCTAGAGGGAAATTTCTGAGCACTGACACAAAATTCCACATACAACACTGGTTCCATTTTCACCACATGCCTTTTCCAAAGCAAACAGCTTGTTTTCCTGTTAACTGGGAGGTGTGAGACTGTGGAGCTTTGGAGCTGTGTGAATCCCATTGCTGCCCCAGAAGCAATGCTGTTTCCTCTCTTCTTTCCTTCCTCTTCGCTTCCTGGGGCTTTATTTTCTGTCAGAGGTCCATCCTTTTTGAATAACTGTCAAATGCTCGTGCAGGTGGCAGAAGTGAAAAAGTGGTGGAGCATGGAGTCATTGCAAGTTCTAGTGAGATCAGTCAGTTGATTGGAACTTGTGATAGGGTTTGGAAGGTAATACTTAGTACACTTAGTTTTCTAAAACAAAAAGAACTTTTGTTGAGGCCTTGGGAAACTGTAATGAAACTCACATATAAGTTTCAGTGGGTAAACTGACTAAAAGTAAGAAAATTAAAGTTGACTTTGTGGTTCTGAGCCATATACTCAAGCCTTCCTCCATAATACCAGTTTCTGTTCTGTGGTTCTCCAGCGCTCGTTGGCATATTCCAGGATGAAAGTTAGAGATCAAACGACAGTTGGAATTAGAGGGGTCATGAATCAGGTAGTTGTTTCTGAAACTATTGACAGGATGAGCAATTGAAGAATAATTTTCTAGATCATTTGGATTTTGAAAAGGGGAAAAAAAAAAAAACGGAGGTGAATACTTGTTTTTTTTTCAGTAACATATTTGATAGTGTAATAAACAGAAATTACCAAGCCAGAACTCAAGAAACATTTAAAAATATCTAAGTATGTACATTCTTAAATATTGTTTGCTCTTCTCATACAACTGATGCGTGAAAGCCAAAGAACATTGGCTTTAACTATTAAAATGAACTTCACAGAGAGCTTCACAGTTATTTCGCTAGGTCTTTTTTTTGTGGATAAAGTGCTTTTAAATACAATTGAGGTTAATGTCTCGTAGTGGAGGCTCAGAGGCTGAGTATTACCTGTGGCTTATAGAATAAGGGGCAGCTGCTTTTCTCCCCTTCACTGAAGATATCTTGGTCTCTAGATGTAGCAGCAATCCTTCATCAGAGCAACAGAAATGCTGGACTTGCTCACAGTTCGCTCATGTGTTTTGTCCGGTATCAAACACATTTCAGTCATAATGTATATATGAAATGCTGTTGCCTGGGCCCAATCCAGGGAATCTGGTGGATGAGGCTGATTTTTGTGGCTCGTTTGAGTGGCTCAGCATTACAGAGCACACGTTGGGTTCTCTGAAAGAGGAAACGACCTCTTTTGTCACTGCAAGGTGTACACTGAACTGCCTGTCCTCTGAGTGCAGACCCTTGATTATCCAGGTAGTCAGCTGTTGATATACCCTGGAAAATATATTTAATTTAAAACCTGGAGTGTATCTCCTCTGGAGGTCCATTGTCCTGGAAAACTAGGGAAGCCTCCAAGAAGTCTATTTTATATTGAGCTAATTGCAGATAGGACGATTCCTTTGTTCTTTTTTAAAAGTATACATTTCAGAAGACTTCAGCTG
Source organism: Baryphthengus martii (assembly GCA_013396935.1). Taxonomy (NCBI): domain Eukaryota; kingdom Metazoa; phylum Chordata; class Aves; order Coraciiformes; family Momotidae; genus Baryphthengus; species Baryphthengus martii. Next base: position 772,923 of record VWZK01021692.1, on the reverse strand, counting down.
CTTGTTCCAGATAATCAGGAAGAAATTTGTTTAAACATAAAAGTTTCATTAAGATAGTCAGATGTAAAATGAATATCATATTACTGACTGCAAGGCAGAAAACCATCTGATGATGGTGAAGGAGAGCGTGGTGTAACTGCAGAGGAGGATGGGGAAGGAGGACAGGGATAGCCACCAAAGCTATTGCATTATTTCTGCAGAAGGGAGATCTTTGATTCATAAAGCACAGTGTCTGTCTCTGTAACTGTCACGAGCTGCTGGATCCATCTCTTCACACGTTTTTCAACACTGGCAGACAGATGAACTTGATTCAACAGCTTCTTCAGCCATTCTCATTAGTGTTTTGTTAATCATTCTGAGTCTGGCTTTCCTCCCCTCTCCCCTCCCAGCACTGGGGATTTCAAGGTTCAGCTTGCATAACAGGTAATAGCAGGCATTTCCTTCTCCTGTGTCGGGATATCCTGGCGCCCTTCAGTCTCTCTCTGACTGTGTTTAATACAGACTCCAGCACAGGAAGAAAAAAAAAAAAAAAAAAAAAAAGAGGAAAAAAAGCGCCCGGTCTAAAATTAGCAGCCTTGACAGAAGAAAGGCACAGGGCTGTCCACTGTGCTGTTTGTCAATGAAACAACACATCTAAACAGGGCCAGAATACATTTTCTCTCTGGGAAAAACAGACATGTTGAGTTTTGGGGAGGATGAGGGGCAGTAAGAGTAAAGCAGTCTTTACCTTGATGATCAGGGAGAGCTATCAAGAAGATATCCAGAGTTGCAAAGACCGTGCTGTACATGAAGAGGCTGTAGGGAGGTCTTGTTATGGCAAGGCTATATATCTGCGACTTGGTAGCACTGACTGATGCTTGAGGTTCTTGCTGCATGTGAGAGCTGGATCAGATGCTTTGAGATTTACAGAATCTCTATAGTCTCCTCCTCTTGTGTGGATTTCAGGTTCATCATCCTTAAGAGGTGTTTATTGCAGTGCGGACCATCTTTAAATGACCTAGGCTAGATTCTGGTCTTGCAGCAAGTGTAAAGCTAAGGCCTCAGTAGTGTGTACCATTCTAAACATTGGTGGTTTTAAAGTTGAAATTAAAATTTAAAATAAAATTGTGTTACTTTGTTATAACCTGTTGTTTACATTAATAATAATGATGTAATTTTAATCCAATCTTGTAAGCACTTTGACTGTTATACTCCTCTAATAAGTTTCACACATGGATATTTTATAGGACTGGACTCTGGGTGTAATGAATACTGAGTGAGCTATTTTATGTAGTAGACAAAGGTATTATTGCAAAATGTTTACAGTTTGTTGCCACTGCTGTGGCATGGAGTTGTGATAAAACCATTTCCTCCTTTCCTCATTCATTGCTGTATACAGTCCGTGTCCATGAGAATTACAGTGGGAATTTTATTTATTTACATCAGTCAATGTTATGAATTTACTTCAGCTTTCCTGGCTTATCTGTCCCTGAAAATCCAACTGACGGTCATTGAGTAAAATCCAGGCAGCTAAAAGCAAGTAATCATGTTTCAGCAGGACTTCAAAAATTTGCTCGGCTGTTCGGCTCTGCTTTCAAACAGTTCCTTTGGTGTATTTTGTCCTGCTAAATTGTGGGATTACATTGCATTCAGTTTATTTCTTTCACGCTTTCCTTCCTGGTTTCATAGGAAATAATAAAGGCTTGTTTTTCATGGTTGGCAGAAGACTCATTCTGATATAGCTAAGATAAAAGCTTCTATTCATGTACTGCAGAATCTCATGGGGAGAGCTTTTAAGAGACAATGAGCTTACTTTTAGATTTAGGCCTTTTTGCTATTCTTTGTCACTTGAAAGATTTATAAAGTGAGAAACTCTTTTCCACCTGGATTTAATAGAAACTAAGTATTTTTCTATTAGTAAAAAGAAGTGGACTTACTGGCAAGCTGGAACACGGCAGCTATGGCCTCCTCCCACCACTGGGTATCCTGAGAAATGATAGGTAGCTCCATCAGGCCCAGGACGAAGATGAGCTGACCAGCAGTCAGAGCAACAGTGGCGATGAGATTACAAGCACGCATCATGTCAAACTGCACTAGGGAAACATTTAAAAACAAAAGCCTCCATTATTATATACCCTGTAAATGTCTGATGCTTATTCCAGAATACATTCTAGCCTTTGACAGAGAAACAAACACCAAAATGTTGCCTTGACAGTTATTCATGACTTCTTTTTAAGACTTTACTATAAATTCTTTTGGCTTTGCCATAGATGATGATATATCTATCACACTAAAAATAGTAAGTTTATGACTGTGACTCAGTTGAATTCCAACAGAACTTGTAATAATTTAGTCTTTAAGTAATGGTTCTTTGATCGTTGTCCTCTTGCAGCTGGAGAGTGTGCTGGGTGTGTAACACGGATGATCCTTGCTACTGTTTGTAAGAACTGCAGACTTGGGGATGCTTATTCACCTAATACGCTACACTGCTTAGAGAGCAGCAGAAATGCAACTGATGTTTTGCACAGCTGCTTCTTTTAAACAAAAAGGCGGCCACACACGGTACAGGCTGTAACCACAAAGGGTGATGATAGGTAGAATAAGGAGGAAGCAGCTGGTATGATTTCATTAAATATGAGGACAGTGATTTTTATGGAGTAAGGTATTACAAGAATTGAGTACCCTTCCATATTTCATATTAGGAAGATGTTGTTCTACTCTAACAAGTTTAATGTATGATCTGTTGTATTTTGGTTCTGTTCTAGAATTGTAGTAATTGCTCTTCCTCAGAAGGGAAAAAAATTTTAATGAAGTCTATCTCTTATAAACTCCATTCTTCTTGCAGTAGAGCTCGTTAATTGTATTCAGCCTAAAACTGCCACTCTGTAGGTGACTCTTTCTTACTCATAGCCATTGTAACTTTGCAAGTTGTCAGCTCAGCGCATGGTAATTCTATTTTGTACAAACGCAACCCTACCTTGAGCTTTGGCAACATGAAACCTACCACCCTAAAAGGTGGTAGCTGTGGAAAGCAGCTCTGGCCTTCTTTTATTGAGGACAACCAATGGCCAGCACTGATCAAAAAAGGGAACTGAGTGTGCAATTTCAAAGCATTTTTTCATAGTCTGTACCTTACAGACACTGAAGATGTAAATCATGGTGAGGAAGGCCAGGCTACAAAGCTCTTTTCTTGCTTGAGTGGCTGTTCAATCCAGGAATAAATATTTCTCATCTCTTATAATATTGGCTACAATATAGTTTTTGTAGGAGCTGTGAAATTTAGTGTTTGCTTTTGTGCTCTTTTACTCTGCCTGTTGCTATTTTAAATTATGTGTAAACCCAAAATTCCTCAGTAGCCAGCTTCAGTCCATTCTGATGTGTTTTCTATAGCCTTTACAATTAGTATGAATTTAGGATGATCTGTTCAAACATTTCTGCTCCATTTACAGTAGCCACGATCCCATTATACTTTTCTGTGGCCATTACAAGCTTCATCAGCTTTTGTGGAATGATTTCTATCAACCACAGTTTGTAAAACAAGGTTCATAATGATTGTAATGTCTGCACAATTACTGGTGACATTTGTGTTAACCACTAGCTTCTAGAATCCCTTGTCTAAGATTGTCATGACAGAGGTATTTTGTATTTTGGATGTCCTACCTCTTTTGTTTTGAACTCTATTGTTCATGTCACCTGCCTCCTGAAGTTTAACTGTGAAAGGAGTTTCCTCCAGCAGAACAGAACTGGGTGCTGCACAAAGTGTTTATTCTTCTATGTGTGTCTGACAGAGGGCAATCCAGAGTACACCTCTGCTTTTTACATACCTTTCTTTCACCTCCCTTAAGGTGACTTGGCTGTTGAAAACTGGAAAGGGGTAGACACTGAATGGCTCTAAAACTCTGCTCTAAGCAACTGCCGTTTATCAATATAAAGTGCTAGTCTCTGACTTACTCCTTGTGGAAGCCCACCTGAGGTACTCTGAGAAGTAGTTAATTCATGGACAGGGTATCTAGCTGGGTGTCTTGTACAGCTCCGGGGGTACTGACTTATGAATTCTGCTTTGTTTAAAACAATGATCAGTCAAGGGTTGAAACCCAAACTCCAGGGGTGAGACCAATTCAAATTCCTTGTTGTTTTGCTCACTTCCTAGACCAGATGTATCCATCTGCCTTAGAAATGTTGATTTTAGTTATTTGCAAGCAGCAAGTGATAGGCCTAGGATTATTTGTGCTTTGAAAAAGTAGGTTAGTTGTATCAGAGAGTAATTTTCTGTGTTTGGAGATAATGAGAAAGGATGATCTCACTGAAAAATCCTATTATGCTAATGGGTTAAACTATGAGGTTTTCTTCTCCATCTTCTGTCTGTGTATAGGGAAAATGCAATCCTAAGTGGGAGTTCAAGCTTTTTACTGATTAAAGCACAGGGTGTGTATCAAGGAAACTAAATGGTCCAAGATATTTTAATAAAAACTTCCTCTAAGAAATACCACTTTTGGTGAATAAAATTTTTAGTGCAAACATTAAGTCCAACTTCTGTAACTTATCAAGTTACCATCCTTGGGAAGAGTCTAATGACCGCACGTTTACTCACAGTGGAGGAACACCACTGACTCTGAACATCTCACTGTTGCTTGTCAGTTTGCTGCAGAAGCTGCCTGTGAGCATGTTGTTATCCTATCCCCACTGTGTGATACAAACTGGGTAACCTCAAAATAAGCTATTTAAACTTTCTCTTTAGATGGGCAGGAATTTGTTACGCTTAGCTGAAGGACAGTACCACCTTAGACTGCTGCTAAGCTGATTACATCTATCAGCTTAATCCGTACTTTTAAATCTCGTGAGGAATTTTGTTTCCTTTTTTCTACTGATTATTTTGGTGTTCAACAACTACTTCAGTTGTGTTTAACTTCAGTTTTCTTTTAGCCAAAAGTTACCCTTATAAGAATGAATTTTAAAAATTATTTCAACCAACTGGAACTCAGAGTGTAATACTGTTTCATCATTGACTTGCTTTTTAAACACTATTCAGTTGTTAACCTTTCTTCACTGTCAATAGAAAAATGCAGACTTTATAGGAGGAATTCAATGGTTGCTATGTTTGTGATGAAAGGAATTGAAAAAAAAAAGTATTCTATCAGTGTTTTTTCCTTTTTGTGGTTCTTGGGTTTATTTATTGATTACTTAGTCAATTATTGAGTATACATTCTGAGATATATTTGATTGCCTTCATAAATGCTTAATGTTCATATGTGACTTATTCTAGAAAGGAAGGTAAATGGTTGTGTTTCAGAAATAGAGATTTCTAAATAATTATGGATATAGAACTGGTAATGCTTCTTCTGCTTAAGATGCTTCAGTTATTTTTGTAAGAACCCATTTTTGGTTGCTTGTAGCTTTGCCAGACTTACCTTCTTGGGCTAGGTATCTGCAGGCTGAGATCATAGCCTGCTGTTAAAATTTAATCTAACTAGGTCAGTAATAAGATTTTTCTCTAACATAATCAAGAGATTCTGAGTGCACGGTTTTCCTCTGGAACTTGACATTTTCTGAGGTGCTATCTGGAAATATGGGATGCATCTCCTGCTGTTCTATTAATATTCACTCTGCTAAGTAGTCTGGTAAGTCTCAGTATACACTGCCTTAACAGAACCAGAGCTGGCAACTAGATCCTCTGAAAGCCCAGCAGCGCTCAGCAGGCTCCTCACCTCATGGCTCTGCCATCACGGAGCAGTGGATAGGCCACACCACCGGCTACAGTCTTTGCTGGGGTTCCTCCAGACACTCAAGAGCAAAGAGTAAGTAAAGAGTTCATTCTGTCCAAGCTCTAAGCCCTCACTGGGTGGCTTCTAATTCCTGCTCCAGTTATTAAGCCATTTGAAAAACAAGTGACAGTTATACCTTTGTTATACCTGAATCCTGCCCGGGATTCAGTTTGGGCTCAGTGCATGGCTTTGCATAGCAGAGTTCTACATTTTCAGCCTTTTGGCAGAATTTTCAAAAACCACATTATAGGAACTTCAGAAATGCAAAGCCAAACATCCGAACTTTGAGAAAAGCCAGAAGCGTACGCTTTTAACTAAATAGGCTTACACTGGTTTTTTTCATGGGAGCGCTGATTCGTTCAGCGCGTGAAATAGTGCTTTGCAAAAAAGCTGCAGTGATGCTGTTCGGACTGTCTATTTGACTTCTGCCTAACACTTACTTATGGTCTTGCTGTTAATGAAGTTGAGTTTACACCTGGAAAACTGAGTTCTATATTAACAAATCATTTTAGAAGAAACTCTTCTTCATAATAAAAAAAAAAATCCGCTTTAGCCAAACTTTTGGCAACTTGTGCCTTGAATATCAAGAGCACTATGAAAATGCAAAGTACGACTATGCTTCATATTGTGACATAGATATAGGAGATTCAGCATTTACTGTTAAAATAGTTAATAATAAAGAAAATAAATAGAATCACTAATTATTTATTGATAGTCAGCATCATGCTTATACCTCCCAAACATTTCCTTTCATCTGTTGATTTCAATTTGTGGTATGTATGTTGTTAACCTCTTAATCTGTCTTTTTGAGTATGAATCAGGAAATATATTTTTGAAACAGACTAAAACAAATGCTGGTGGTATCGAAGTGCACCTTCGTATGACTTACGTAACTGAGACCGTAGGAAGATTTAATTAAAGCACTGCCTCTTTGATACAGATACATTTTGATGGTCTGAATATGCAGTATTTTCTTAAAAGTGAAACAAATCTGAATCTATTTTTTATTTCATCAGTTTCTACCCTTTCCACATGAGGATGTTGTTCTCATTTCTTACCATAAGGACTGAATTTTATCCTGAAAAGGAAAGTCTCTCCTTCTCTCTTTTCTTTTTCAATCTCTATAAGCAACCATACAAGTTTCAGCTACAAGAAATACTCAATATGTTCTGATGCTGGATGCGTATCTTAAAAATGAGAACAGGCACTTATTTTGCTTCGTTTCATCTCCTGGGTAGCTTTCTCAAGTACGCAATTGATGCCTTTTTTTTTTTATGAGAGGGGGGACACCAATCTATTTTGGAACAATTAAAAGACTGTTCTGTTTTGACAAACTGGTGAAATCTTTCATCCCTTTAGGTATTTTGGAACTTAATGCTTGATCTGAGCTGAGCGTGAAATTTCATATCTGAATATTTAATTTGAAAGGCATAAGGATCTCCTTTGGGGAGAGAAAAAGAATGTGGGTGGGTGGGGTTTTTTTAACAGCTTCAGTTAGTTTTGGAGTGAAGACAGAGCTACATTAGCTATTTTCAACATAAACAAGTGCTGATGGCTAAATCATGGGGGCCTTTCAAACTCAACATTGAGACCATTACTCTACAGTGATCTATGTTAATAGACAAGGCTGTTACATAGTTCCCGGTGAGATGTTTGTTGTCTATATGTTATGGTTTGCTGTTTAAAAACATCAGTAGGATATTCTGTGTTGGTGGCTGTAATAAATGGATTCAATCTGCAATTTTCAAAAGCTTCATAGCCATTTTCACTCTTAACACCTAAACTGAATTAGAAATCTCGATCGAGTAATCAAACATTGATTTGTCTGATAATATTTCTGTACAACACATGTGAAAGTATTGTACTGAAACCTATATTAGGTTCATTTTCCTATCCTGAATCCGAAGAAGTTTTGAACTTCTCCAAAGTAAGTACAGAACACAGTAAAATCCATATTAAAATGAACATTCACTCTTATTTGAAGAGGCAGACCTCTAACAATTCACTTCCATCAGCCTCCACCACTAAATTAGTCATATATCTTATTTAAATATTGTTTTTATTGCAGATATTAGGAAGGGAAATCACAAGCCCTGAGCTGCCAGCTGTCTGCACTGCCTCCATCTCTGTGTAAGAGCCTGAGCCGTTTACCAGACAACCATGTTTTTAATGTGATGGTAGTTCCTGTCCTCTCCAAATGCAGTGGGCCTCCTTTCTTGATCTGTATAAATTGAAAAAGTAATGTGTCTACCATGTGCTCAGCTGCTTGACTCAGCCTGGCTTCCATCCTGCCAAATTTCAGAGAAAATGGGAAATACGTGGAATTACAGTGGACAGGGGCACTCAAGTGAACTGATGCCTCTTTATTCCCACACCGAGCAGCTTCCTGCCTTCGCCCCTGTATTTCATAGTGTACCTGTGTTTGCATAAATTGTACATTTAGGCTGGATGGGTGTTTGTATTTGGTCCCTCTGGCAGTCACATAGCTGCTCATGGTACTGTTGCGCCTGAGTAAAACCTGGCAGTGGTTTTCCTTCCTTGAAAGAACCACAGTTAACGAGAGCTGTCTTGCTCTGGGCATCTGTAGTTTAGATAGACACTTCCCACTGCTGGGATTTTTGTTATGTCTTCTGGAGCCCTGAAGAACCAAGCAAGGTTTTTATATCTTTCTAAACCCCTCCCTATTCCTGCATCTCTGCATTGTTCATAATGTTCTTTAAACAAAAAGGGACAGACTGTGACCTCGGCTAATGAATAAATCAGCTCCGTCTGTCCACCCAGAGATAGCCTTGTAGCACAGCGGGGCTTAAGAGCATATTTGTATCGTGCAGCATGGTTAAAAATATCTAAGCTAATTCCAAGTAATCTGGTGTGTTCACACAGTGCAACATATTATTACTGGCCTGATGCTGGGCGAGGATGTAGGTAACAATGGCTTTGAGTAGGTCTGGTTTGCTCTGAGAAGACATTACTGGTGGTGAATTGATGTGTTCTTGCTTCTCAAGGTACCTTGTGAGTCTCTGTGTGGTGCTGTGTCTGCTAATGCAGTAAGTGGGCACAAAGCTGAGTACTGAGTACTCAAGACATGCTGTCCTATCTAAGTGTATGCTTTTACTACGTGTGGTCTTTTTTTGAAGGGTTAAGAGATGCAGACAAGAGCATAATCTTCTGAAATTCTGAAACAGCTCTGAAACTGCATAACCTTTGGAAAATGTCTTTACCCTCACTCCAGATGACAGGAGAGTGAGGCTACCTGGCTAGGTTTCCTTAAAGTTTCTGAGGAGGCGATGCATCATTTGAGTTCTCGGTGAAGCATTTAAGTTTGTATTGTCTACTGGTTTGTCCATGCTAGAAAAAACTTTGACCAGTGTCCTCATAACTGGGCTCTGATTCTCAGCATAAGCAATGATTTCATATCTGATAGTTTGTTGGGACTAAAAGGGAGCTATCTCACCTATCATCACACTTTCACACTTGCAGCACTCCTGATACCACTGCGTAATCCAACTGAAAAACAGCCATGCAAAAACCTCATCCCGCCCTGCTGGTAGTCATTTGAACTTGTGTCACAGAAGCTTTTTAGCATCACAGATAGTTTAAAGAGTGCAGAACTGCAGAGAAAGAAGGAAAGAAAGATGTGGATAAAGACTAATGGGAGGACTGGAGATTTCCCCCTTCCAGGAGCAGTGAGGCTTCAACCTGAAGGGCAGAGTTGAGGTACTTCCCCTCTGACCAAGGTCATTCACATTCCTTTGTTGTGCCTTGCTCAAATACTTCATATTGAGATGCTTCGTTTCCATATCATATTTTTAATATTGTATACTCCTGTCCCCAGATTTCTACTTTTCCCTGTTTCTAATCTTTTTTTTTTTCCTCATAGTGTCTCTTTGCTGCAGCATCTGTAATCTCCCCTTGCCTTTTATTGTCACTAGGTATTTAGACCAGCGGTCCTTTACTGACACTCTAGTATCTTTACTGCAGTGTTTACATCATAGGATTTGAATGCAAAACACCTTAGTTCTCCTCTTGTTCCAGTGGTTTGTGTTGTGATGAAATAATTGACACAGATGTCCTGTTAGTGGAGAATTGGATCAGAGCGGTATCTGGTATGGAATCTGACTGCATTTCCAGAGAGGCTTTTGCAGACATGCTCCATCAAATTACTTTTTCTGTTCATCTCCTGCACCATCTTTTGACAGATCATTTACTACTGCTTTTACCCAAAACCTGCAATTATTATTAGTTTCAATTTCCTGATGTTTATTTTTAGTTCAAGCACATGCAAGTCCTGACAGAGTAAGCAACTTACAGAATTTTTCTTGCAAGTCATTTTTCTTGAGCCGTGCATATGATGTGGGGAAAAGAACCAACACCCCAACTTTATTGTATCCCCTGAGAAGAAACTTTGCCAATAATTGAAATGGGAAAAAGAGCAGGCAGTGAAAGTCTGTGAAAAACAGGTTTTAAGAGTATGCTTCTCTCTGCCAGTGAGTAACCCTGCTTATAGTAGTGCCTTTAGTTGGCTGTTATTTACATACTACTTGTCTAGAAGTCATCAATGTATGGAAAAGCAAATTCTGAAAGGTTTTAGTTTTTCTGTTGAACTGAGATAACTTGCCCCCCAAATATAATTTTTTTTTTTATGTAAGTGTGATTGTGGCCTTTTTTGCATTGCTATTGGAAGAATGTGTTTTCTATTTATTGTTCTACAGATAGCATCCAAAATACTACATTCACTCTTACAATTGAGGAAGGAATTTCTTTGTTTAGTAATTTTTTTTATATGTAGGTGTATACATATGTATATATATGCACGCACGATTTCCTACAACTGACAGACGAGGATTGCCATACATATTACTAAACTAACATGTGATTTCTTATTAGAAAAATTCTTTACAATGACAAAAACATAAATGCAGCTTCAGACTCCTATCGACTATGTGTACAATCCATGGAAACGTATTTGCCTTAAAAGATTTGTTTCCTACTTAGTTTGTCATGGCACAGCTGTAGAGGTGAGACTTTCTTTTAAATGTTTTTTTAAGAATCAGAATTACCTTTTTGCTTACTATTTCCTTCCAGATTAAATAGTGAATGGTTGTTTTACTCCAGTACAAATTGAGTCATTGGGCTTTAAAGTCCTCCTTTAAATTAGAATTTTAAGAGTATTTATTAGTGAATTCTTCTGGGGGCTGGATCATACTATAGTTATTACTTTGAAATTTTAAAATTTTCTATCACATTTTGCTTATAGTTGACATGAGAAACTGCTGCCCATACAATTCTGCTATGAAACTGATACATCTGTGCCCATCTTTATAGCACCACCCACCTTCTGACTTGTGCACAGCAAGACATGCGAGTTTGTATGTTTAAAATGCTGCAGGAGCCAAATTCAAGATGCATGAGCTCATTCTAGCTGTTGGATGCAGAACATGCACTTTTAAAATTGATGAATGGTCTGCATGTTTCTCCAGTTAGAACACACGTTACACATATTAAACGGGGCAGTGATTCTAGTGATGCAGTTGCAGATACACATCAAGGAACTTTTTTAACAGTCTAATCCTTTTTAGAATTATTCATCATTAAAAAAAGTTCTTCCAGTTAAAAAAGAATTGAAAGTTTAGGGGTTTATAACAGTTTAGAAGTTTTCTGTTTGTGATTTATGCAGGTTTAATGTTAGCAAATGTACAAAAAATGTTACTGCACAAGTTTTTTTGAAAACATATGGAATGGGTGCACATAAAAGCACTTTTGTAAAAGGAATTCCTCTCGTATTTCTTTGTTTTCATCTCCAGAGGAATATACAAGAGTTGGAGGAGGATTAGAGCAGTCTGCCCTTTCTCCACATTTCAAACCACAAAAAAAAAAAAGAAATTGCTTAACGCTGCTGCACTTCAGAGGCACCAGAGCCTTTTATGAGCACTGTTAAAATCTCTGGAAAATCCTGGTGTCTGTCAAGGCATGAACTTTATAGACATTTGTTCTGTTGAATTCAGTTCCTTGAAGGATGCAGTTAAAGCACTGATTTGGCTGAACAAATGGCCCCTGAGGCACTGCTGCCCCCAGCCCTCCCCTATCACCAGCTTGCTCAGGGCCTGCCTGGAAGCAGAGGCTCTTGGCACCAGGGTTAGCTGTGGTCATAGCCCTGATGTCCGAGATGAGCACAGGTATTCCAAGCACTGTTCTGCTCTAGTTCCTTAATGAGAGCAGGGCCACACCGTTAACCTTATGAATGTGATAAATAAGGTGAACTTTTTTATTATTCAGCTTTATAATTCTCAGCATTGGCTTATAGGTTTCATCTTATAAAAAGTTTTTAACTAGCTCAGTTTAAACCATATGCATTTTTCAGATCCCATGAGTCTGTGAATTTGCAAAGTAGAACCACACCATGCTTAAAGATTTCCATGATCCTTAAGTAGTACACTAACTGAGTTTTATCACCAAGATGCACAGTTGCATGCATTAAGGCCTATCTCATTTTCACATGTTTTTACCACAATTATTTTTGTCTTTTCTGCTACTGGCACTTGAACGAAAGTAAACAGAAGGGAGAAATAGCTGAGCATGGCATCTGAATACTTTGGTTTTTTTATTTTATGATATTCAGAGCAACTGTGGTTGGGGTTTAATGGGTTTAGCAGGAAGGGATGTGCTTCCAGCAGGAACCCAAGCGGGAAAAGCAAGCAGCAGATGTCTCAAAACTTTAAACTTACACCTCAGAGATTATTTTTTCAATGTATGTTGTTCCATACTCTGGATAAACCAGACAACACAATGTAGATTATTGCTTTTGGGGTGAGAGGAGGAGCAGTTTAGTTTCTCACTGGTGAACGTAATTATTTTCATTTTCTCAAATCAATTTTTTTCATGATGAATGTTAAGAGATGTTTAGAATCAGTCAGTTAACAATGATCTTGGGATGCTCTGCTAGGCTATAACCCTCTGGTGACTATGTACACTGTACCAATCACAACCTAATGGAAGCAGAGGAGACAAGAGATTGAACTTACGTTTGACAGTACTGCGCGACTCCTGGAACCCAGCTGACTCTGAACCCCAGCCCAGGGCTTCACACTCGCGCTCCTCCCCTTGCCCATGCCTGGCACTCGTGGTTGCACCTCCTCTGCTCTTTTCTGCCAGCCAGCACATCTTCCAGAGCCCCACGCTGCGCTTACGCCCGTCCTCCAGGGTCTGGTATACCCAGTTGGGAGTAAAGGCAGCTGCGTTGTTAAGAATAAGTGAGACCAGAGCTACCAACACAGCCGTGGCTACCAGTTTCTGGACAGTCATATCTGACTGTCAGCTCGCTGCCAGTCTCTATTTGCAGAAGACAGGAGGTCTCAATCAGCTGCAGCACATTGAAATTGAACTTGAAACAGAGGCAGCTTGGCTAGGATGTTACGGATGGCTAGAGGACATCACCGTTCATTCTCAAAGTCAAGTCCAGAGGTGCTTCCGATCAAGGAAATGTGAATTTTGCGAGGTAGGTAGGAAAATTCCATAAAATAAGAACACGAATAAAAGCTTTTTTTAGGTCCTTCCAAGCTTCGGCTTATCCACCTTCTTGCACTTTGATAAGTAATGCCAGTCCTGCGATGAACTGAATGATAGGGAGGTCCATTCCTTGTGAGACGAGGTGAATCCAGAAAGAATCCAGTCTCGAGGCTGGAGAGCCTGAGCTGCTGCCGGGGCAGAGGCAGGGATGCTCGCCAGCACCGTGCGTCAAGTGCGCTCGCTCCTCCGACTCAACCAGGGCTGCTCCAAAAGCTTTTTTTTTTCAGGTGCAAACTTCAGAATATCCCACAAACCATGACAGATGTCATCCTCTCAAAGCCAAGCCAAACTGGAGGTGAACGCTGTCATCCCAAATTAGCTCTGAAAGTCTGGAGTATGTCGAAGAGTTTTCTGTGCTGTGTCCCTCTCCGAAGCTCCGAGCTGCGAGTGGAGGGGCTGAAGACCAGCCACTGCTGTGAGGACAAACCACCGCCCCCCCCCCTCTGCTCTCCACGAAGAGGAAATGGCTGTTTTCGTGGCTGTTTTTGGTGAGCCTCAGGGCGTAGTCGACTGCAACAAACAGAGCCACTGCCACGGCACTCAAACATTAACAGGATGTGTTTCCTGAAAGGAAAAGACTATGGAGACTTCTAAAGTTGTACCTCCTCCCCTCGGAGAGCCCCCTTCCCCGGCTCACTCCTCCTACCCGCCCAGCAGCGCAGAGCAGGGCTGCACAGCGCCCGGAGCGCTGGATGCCGCTCAGACAGAGGTCCTCTGTGAAAGGAACCAAAGCGAGCCCCAGGCTCGGCCCTCGGAGCAGCAGGGCTGCAGAAACGGGTTGAGGAGAGGGCTTTTGAAATGCGTTCACTGCAAGCAAAACAATATCGGGGTTTGCTGTTGAACAGCGTGACGAAAGCGGGGTGTGTGGGCGGCTGTCCACTGATGTCCCCTTCCCTCTCCACACCCCTAGAAGGGAGCATTGCAAATAAATAGAAAACATAAAATCTCAAGATTCTCAACCTCATAAACAAACGAATTTGGTGGTGGGTACGTGTGAAAAGTTGCAAATATAAATGAAGTTGAAAGTGGCCACAGTGTGGCTGTGTAGGTCTGGCACAGCCTTGAGCCCAACGTCCCAGTTTGCTGGGAAGGCTGGTGGCTCTGCAGTGTTCTGGGAAGGCTGGGCGCTTCCCTTCAGAGCCCAGAGGATGGAAAAACTTCTGCAAGTTGTTTAATGTCGTGCCTATGTTCATAACCCGGTATGGAACCGACTGCCATATGGCAGGACTGCCGTACTGGTGCTGCAGAAGCTGCAAGGAAAGCAGCTCTACTGGATTAGAAAAGAATTGTTGCAGATATTCCAAAGCGTCCCTAAACACGGGTGTTTCCAGAGATATCTCACAGGGACCGGCTCTCCAAACGGCTCTTGGCTGCTCACATTTCCATCAGGTGCCGCAGCAGGTGCTGCCGCGGGGCCAGGCTGAGGGTGAGACGCCCGGCGGGTATTGCCAGGCTGCAGCTGCCCTGCAGCCTTACTGCCTTTGCTCATGTCCTGCCTTGAACCCAGCCTGACAAAATTCTTTAGGCTGAAGAAATACTGTACTGGGTTTAGTATGAAATAGTGTATTGTGAAATGCAGGTGTAACGTTCTTGTCAACAGCCTGGAGAGGGAGCAGTGAGAAGCTGTGGCAGAGCACCTGCATCCCCCTGCACACCGGAGATGTTGGCACAAGAGTTCACATCGGTGTAACTAATACAATTAGACTAGAAATGTTTAATTTTACAGCAGTTCTTTCTTAGCGGCTAAGTTACTTTGCTCTTAGTTAACAAATCCATACAGACCCAATACATAAAGGCAAACTGGTGGAAAATTTTTAAAAGGCAATGTTTCATTTTCTAAGACTTGTTGCCGAGAGGGGTAGAAAATGTTTCAGTGAAATTCGTACGTTCCTATAATTAGTTTTCAGCTATTGAAATTGAATGTACAAATCTGGCTATGAATTCACCCCTCCTCTTTGCGCTTGGTTCATTTTTAATCCTTAAAAGGATTAAGCTTTAGGTACTTTGAGCATCTTCATACTTTGACAGCAGTACAGCATCTTTTTGGTTTCTTTTTTTTTCCTGTGATTGGTCATGTTTCTATATGTCTCTGATTTCAGAAATTTCAGTATAAGTAACACACTGGTGTCTGCCATGCTTCAAAAAATTTCATAACAACGATTTTCATGGATTCTTTTAGAACTGATGGGTTATTTGTTGTTATTTTAAACCTGTGATTCAGGAGCAAGGCAGATGATGTTCATGTGCAGATAATGCCAGGAGAGATTTACCTATAGGGAAAATCTCTTCTACCTGCTTCAGCCCCCTTTTGTCGTTTGTTTCTGTGATTCGTTGAAGTCTGAATATGTGTTTTCAGGACACAAACTTTCTTTGCGTGTTACACGTAAGGAAAAAAAAATAGCAATTGTATTTTACAAAGACGGAATAAATCAGTCTGATCATTGAAAACCTTGCCACATCTCCTCCTATTTCCAAGCCAATTATTTGGTGTGAGAATATTCCACCTCTTTTTGGAATTCTGTCAACATTAAATATAAATCGTATTCTTCCTAAGTCATACTTGTCTTTTAGTGTCAAAGGGACCAGGTAGTCTAAATATCATGGCATTAGTTTGTGGTTTGAGATAATATGATATTTGAGAAATTCTTCCTGTTACATGTGCAAATCCATGCAAGTCAATGAGTTTGCATTTAAGGCAGCTTTCCCAGGGGAAAAAAAAAATCTTCTCTCTCCCAGATTGCCTATTTGTTGTGGCCGCAGATGGGTGGGCGGCTGTGTAGTGAGCTGTGGCTGGGAACGGATGCGGGTGAGTCAAGTGGGTCAGTTCACTGCCACATAAAACACAGGAGATGGCACTGAGACTGGCGACAAAGTGACCTTGGATCAGATGCTTCAGCCCTCCAGCTGTGGTGAGGTGGTCGCCTCAAAAAAGGCTGTATAACGTTAAGTCCCTGTGGTCTCTCTGTTGGTGGGGACTGCCACATCATAAATAATTTGGGATTTTTTGTTTTTGTGGTGATGGAAGGGTTTCTGGGAACCCTGATGATGACTTACAGAGCAGAAAGGACAGCAGCCCTGCAGGCTTCAGCCCACCCAGAGAGTACACCTGTGTGGAGAGTACCAGAGGAGCAATGCGAGGCAGTAGTCATTGCTGTTGCTTGCAGTAATTCAGCAAGCACATGATGACTTTTTTCCCAATAGAAAAATTTGTACCTTTCAGCCAGGTGACACGCTATTCTAACGTGTTTTTCACGTTGGAAGGTGCAACTTTAAGTTATTGAAATCCAGGCAAGGGAATAACAGTTGAAAATTAGTAATAGATATTGTTAGCTTTCCTTAAGAAGCGTCACCTGTTCTATCCCATCCATCTCTTTTGCACAGAGCCCCCGCTCCCCAGCAGCACATGGGCAGTGGGTGGTGTCTGGGAAGAGTGGTGCCCCATGCCCTGCAGCATGGCCAGCCCAGCCTGGCCACCGCTTGCGTTCCGTTAAGTTTGCTATAGCAAACACTCCGCATGGGGATGGTACATCCACTGCAGTCCCAGTTGGCCGAGCTGATGAGAATCTGCTTTGAGTTTCTTGTATGGTTTATTTTGTGATAGGGAAGTAAAATTTTCTTGTCCCCTGACTGTTGGGTCAGCAAAAGCTCTCCCACTTGGTGGGTTTATTTCCATTTTTGACAGCCTAGGATGTACCTGAGGCACAAGGGGACACCCACCTGCTCCAGGAAGATGTGTGCTTTAGGGATGTAATAATATGTTGTGATATGTTACCTATAATATAATGTTATAGGCATGTAAGAATATATTACCTATAATGTATTGTTACAGATATTATATATGTTAATGTTACAGATATTAGTATTTCCCTTTGTATTATACAGTAGTCTTTTAAAGCAGAATGTTCAGGATCCTGTAGAATGAAGTGGGGCCCCAATTGGAAAGAGAGATTCTTATTTTCTCCTGACCAACATATTTAGAGGCAAGAGACAGAACATATGTTCATTTTCCAAATATACCCCATTAGACAGAGGGAGAGATTTTGTAGCGAGACGCTTCAGACACATAAACCTCCAGCACTTCTAAATAATACTCCATTTACTAGATTTTTTTTCTTTAAACTTTCATGCAAAACAGGCAATGAAAAGTATATAGGAACAGAAGGGTTGTAAAGTCAAACTGTTAGATGCTATAAAAATAGTTTCATAGAAAAACAGATGCAAAAGATCAGATACAAAGGAAGAAAAACTTTTTCATCGAATGTGACGTAAAACCTGTGTTCTGTCTTAAGAGGTGTCAAAATTTACTTTCCAAATCCGTAGCGCTGCTGATGTGGCCTGAAGCTTGGGAAGTTCAGGGTGCAGCAACAGAGCATTTATTCCTCTGCTTCATGGGGAGACGTCGCTCCCCTGGGATGCTTGGGGAGCACATTCCCATGGTTCTGCTTGCGCTGTTGCTGCGTCTGGTCTTCATTAAGTTTCCAGCTTCAGCTGATGAAGTACAGATGCGAGCAGCTTTCCAGGGGGGGAGAGGAGGAGGAGGAGGGGAAGAACAGGAAATTCCCAGAACATGAGCTGGGGGCAGGGTAAATCATTCCTTGGCATTTTATATGCAACAGCAGGGCCAGGCCTGGAAAGAAGAGTTGCTGTTTAGGGATGCAAGGACGGATTCGTCTTTCTCTAACAACTGTTGCGAGATAAGCCGTGGTTTTGCCCGGCGTTTAAGTGAGCCTGTTCTGCGCCTCCAATTTCTTTTTCCTTAACCAGACCTGCGTTAATTTGCCCACATTCCTGAGGGGCAGCAAAGCTGATGGGTAAGACTCTGCCTCTGTTGCTAGAAGTGCCTGCCTGCTGGGGAGGTTGTGCCATCCCAAAGTTGAGGCTGGTCTTCTTGAGACATAGAGGAATATGGAAGCGTGTTGCTGATGCTTCCCACATCGTTCTTTTCTCTAAACCCATCATTTGCCTGCAAGCCTGCCTGCCTCTGCCAGCAAGCCTGCCACATCCCTCAAGCTGAATAGTTTGCAAGGGAAATTTCTAAAAAAGAATCCACGCTATAAAAAGTGTCTGCTCTGTGTAATCAGCCATGTTGTGGAGAAGCTGGAGGTGTCTTTTGAGGTGAAGGTATAGCTAAGGTTCTGGCTAAAGGTCCCCATGTCTTTCTGCAGGAGCTGTGGTGGATCAGTCCCAGAGTCCTGGCCCTCACCTAAGTTTGGGAGCACGGATCTGCTGTGTTCTCCCCATGTAGTTTCAGTGAGGTCCATGCTGTTCCCCAGCCAAGGCTTGGTTGAGGTGCTCTGTGGTGGTCAGCAGCTCTGCGGGTTGTGCCTCTGTTAGGCAGTGAGACCTGTGGTGTGGTGTGTGGTGGTTTGGTTTTTTTAAGTACTTTGGATCTTTTGAATTTCACAGGGTGGTGTTACTCTAGTGCCTTTCAAGTTTTAAAATAAGATATAATAAGCAATATATTAAAATAACAAATACAAACAAATATATTAATAAGTATATGATATATACATATGAAGATGATTTTTGCAGGCAAATAGTACATTGCTGTGTCAGAAATCCTTGTGTACCTTAGCAGCAGTGTATGGAGTGTGCTGCTAAAATGGTCTTTCAAAGCAGAAACAGTTTACTAATGTTTTGCTGCAGGAAAAAAATGGAAATGATCCTTGTATGCACCTTATCAGATCAGTGACCTTCTTGTGAGGGACGTGTCTATTGGAGAGAACCAGCCTCTCCTGCAGCTCTGCATGGACCAGGGGAGAAGGTTTGGCTGTGTGTTCTTCTCCATGCATCTGCCATCCTCAGCTGCAGTGGGAGAACAGGAACTCCCTGTGGAGCAGGGCCAGGTTTGTTAGAAGCAGTATGCATCTAAAACGTGCTTCAGGCATCTGGAGGACAGAGGCAGAAGAAGGGATGGTCAGCGGGAGGCAATGTTTTCATGTTTCATAGGTACTTGTGCTCTTAGCCTGGTTCTTGCTTTGGTCTCTTCATTGTCCGAGGCGGTGCAAGTGCTGCGGTACCGTGAACGCTCCCAGATTCAGTGTCTTTGGCCCAGTTTCACCACAGTGCTGAATTCTGCTGCGTGGTCGCCACTTCCCAGTTGGGACTGGTGGGAATGCAGCGTTTGCCAAAAGGAAACAAGTGCAGAGCACATCACCTGGAAATGTTTCTTCCTCTGTGTTTGTTGCACCCAAGCAGTGCCCTGCTGCTGGAGCCTGGGGTTTGTTTTGCAAATGGGTACATGGATTTGATGGATGGACCGCTTGGTAGGTAAGGAATTGGCTGGATGGTCGCACTCAAAGAGTTGTGGTTGATGGCTCCATGTCCAAGTGGAGACCAGTGACGAGTGGTGTTCCTCAGGGATCGGTACTGGGACAAGTGCTGCTTAACATCTTTGTTGGTGGCCTGGACAGTGGCACTGAGGTGCGTTTTCTGAAAACTTTGGATCTATCTGAAATTTGCCCCTGATTTATTATTTCTGATCCTATTTTATTTTCTCTGTACTGTTTGACCTTAATGAAGTTTGTCACGTGTTTATGTTCATTACTGTTTGAGAACTTTAGACCGGTTGTAGCTGCAAATAAAAAAACACTCTAGTTGTGAAGTAAATTAGGAAAAGCGTTTTTTTCTCTGCCTTTCTTTATTGTATGTGTTTGACAGCACGTCGTGTCTCGTCTGCTTCTCTGCTTCCCGGTTAGTCACTTTTCCCTGTTTGTGCAGGGCTTTCCCACAGCAACTGGGAAGAGAAAAACAGTTTACTCATAGGAAAACTGGAGGGGGATTTGCTTGCAGATGCAGGCCCTGAAGTTTCATTCAACTCTTGTATAATTTGCTTTTTTTCTTTTGTCTACTTTGATCATTTAAATACTTCACTTTGTGCTGTGATGGTTTCTGAGAACTATATAGGCCAACCCCCCCCATATTTTCAATGCTTATGGTTTCTATTAGTTGAACATACTGCATGTTATTCTGGAGAGCCTCAAATGTAAATAGGATATACAAAAAACTTTGCTCGTCACTCCACGTCATTGTCGACTGTGTCACGGTCCTTCTGCTGAGCAGTGGTGCCTGCTGAGACCTGGCGCTCCTGCGTGGGAGCCTGGTGCTCGGCCAGCCCCTGCCTCTCTTGTGGCAGAGAATTTTGCAACGTTAAGTGTCAGCTCTTAGCCCTGAGGAGTTCTCGTTCTGAGCATTGCAAAGCGTTTCTTTGCACCATTGTTTAAGCAAGTTTTAAATTAGAATATTTAATTAAAATTCATTTGGTCAGTTGTTTCCTACACATCATTCCCGTTCCTGAGTGCAATGATTAGGCTCCTGATGGCTGTTCCCTGTCTGAACTATGCAGGACAGTAACAGGACATTCTCTTTGTAAGGTTTGTAAGACTTTTATCATTATTTTTTTCTCTCTTTTCTTTTGAATGCTGAACATCAATGTGGGGATATTGTGAATATCTGTGTATTTTAGTTACAGCAAGTACCACAGTGATGGGTGCATGATAAATGTTCATATAGGTGCTAACAGAGCTGCTTTTGTTTAGATGTTGGTGTAAAACAAAACCCACAGTATTTCCTGAAGGCTGCGGGCATTTGGCTCCAGAACTAACCTTTATGTGCGGGGCCGATTTCTGTTTCTCTTCAATCTCTGCACAGCAAGTTTCTTTGTTACGCCCAGCAAGTGTCCATCGTACTGATGTTTTTCCCTTGCACACTCTCCACTTTCCTTGCACCTTACCTGCTTAGTACCCAAGCCTCGAACGGAACACCATAACAGCTCTCCTTTGCTTCCCTGTTTCTCGCAGTGAGGCCGTCTGGGAGAGCATGGCTCGCATGTGTGTGAAGACTCAGAGGCTCGACGTTGCCAAAATTTGCCTTGGAAACATGGGTCACGCAAGAGGAGCCAAGGCATTGAGGGAGGCTGAACAAGAACCAGAGCAGGAGGCCAGAGTGGCTGTGCTGGCCATTCAGCTGGGCATGCTGGTAAACCCCACTGACCATGTGTATCTGGGAATAGCCACCCCACTTAACTAAGGACAAAAATGAGAAACAGATAATTTTTTTTCTTAAATTCTGAGGCACAAAAACCTTAGAGGAGAGTCAGACCTATTTCCAGCTCTCCAGGGAGTCATGAAGAATATTTCTGACAATTATTTTCCTAAAGTTGAGTTTTTATCCTAGAGAAATAGGCATTTCCTTCAGCATTGCACAACCCCATTCTGCACGATTCCTGCATGACACTGATCAGGGGCTTTCCCCAAACTCCAGAAGCTCTGCAGTCCCCTGAGCTGTTTTCATGTTCTGCAAAGAGTAGATGACAATGAGAGTGTCAGAATCCGATGCCTGGAAATAAGAATAACAAGAGCCACGGCCACCTGAGGGTATAGGAAATTAATTTGTCTGTTTTGTTAACTGCTGCACCGAATTTATATGGGACATTTTACTCCTATATAAAAACAGTGCTGAATGAAGGCCACTGTTAAATGAAGGAAACATCTTTTAAGGATGGTTTATGTGTGAAACATTAAACAGAAAAATTCTTTTCTTGTGGCATAATTCTTCCAAGATTAATCATTCTAGGTTTGACTGGATTAAAAAAAAAAAAAGATGATATGTTTTTAGCTAGAATAAAGTACAACAAACATATTTTAAGGTCCAATATGGGAAACACAATTTCCATTTTGACATGTTTGTTGGTGGAGTGACATTCTGAAGCTGTGTTCTGCTAGAGAGAGGGCTCGCTTAAAGCATTTAAGTATTTTAAGCAAAATTGATGTTTCCTGCAGGGTTGGAGAGCTCTGGTGAGTCACATTTGCTGCTTGTGCTGTCCCAGGGATGCCTGTTCTTCTACAGTCACTCAGATTTCAATCCCAGCTTCTCCTATTGTGGAAGCAGTACTTTGCCTGGATCCTGCACAGCCAGAGGTCAGGCTGTTCCCCCTGTAGTCTGGTGTATGGGGCAGCTGGCCCTTGGACCTGTATCTGGAGCCTGAGCTGGTAGCAAATACATACCAAAATGGACCTTGTCTTTCCCATGTGTCTTTATTGTAGTCTGAATCCACTTCTCTTGATTGCCAAAATAGCTGAGATCTAAATTGGGTCTGACACCAGCATAATCCTAAGAACTGAAAACTGACCAGAGCACTGTAGAGTTACAAGAGTGGTAAGGAGCATGTGTTCCGGTCAGTTCACCTCTATTTAATGTCTTCATCAATGACCTGTAAGAAAAGCAGAGGTTTTTAATTTGAGGACCATAAAAAATCCAGGCATGTGCTGTGTAAGAGAGAAAAACTGGGAAAGGAGAATTGATGAAATACTCCACAGTTCATAGGAAATGGCCAAGTGCTATGACAGCAAAAATCTGTTTGGGGCTGCTTTTGAGGAGACACCACATCCTGGGGCTTTGATTTGATGACTTCTGTCTGTGTATTTGTTGCAGCTACAGCTGGAACATTGACTTCCACCCTTATGTAATGTCAGTACCAAAAAAAACCATTGATGAACTGGAAGAAGTTCAGAGAAAAAATAGGGCAAATTGTTAAGCCCTTGGAAAGATTTCACAGACAAGGAAATCTTTAAGATAGCCAGATAATTAGAATTTGGCTTAAAAAGATGTTTAGCAATCTACAGCTACTTTAGGAGTATAAACGCTGGAGAGATAGAGTAATTATTCTGAGTTCATGTGAAAAAGAAAAGGAAAATTCAAACTAGATGTTTGGAAAAGCTTCCTGCCAGAGAAAGCTATGAGGCTGAAAACTGTAAATAATCCTTGGTTTGGGTATTTTGTTCTATTTGGAGAAGTGGAGGGGAACTGTAGCAAAAGGAATGCCGTTCTGTTGCTTTGTTTCATCTCATACAGAATCACAGTGTAGGCATCTTCCAGCTCTACTTTCTATGCTTTTTTGAATTTGAAACAATAAGAGACAAACTATTTTTCTGTCTTGGACAGATAATCTCAATTTACTAAATATAGTGTTCAGCTGGACAGCAGTTGGGTGGAGCAGGAAAATGCTCCTTCCACAGGAGTACCTCTCAAAGCGTAAAAATAATAGTTCCAAATTTGCTCGCCCTTGCGTCAGCATCGGCAAAATCCTCCTGTTCTAATTCGGTCTGAAATTGATAGCATTTATTCCCAGGAATGGATCTCTGTTATCCACAAACAGCGTTGTTGCCTCTGAGACCTGCTCAGGGGTTGCAGGGCCCGTAACTCCCTGGCACGCTAGGTTTGACTGGATTAAACCCCTGGTTTTGAAAGAGGACCTGATCCTGGACCTCACCTCGGGGTAGGCAGCGTGGCTGTCAACTGTAGCCCCACGTGAGCCTATCTCCTGGATCTGAAATGGTTTACGGTCCCGATGACAGTGCTGAATTGTCGATGGCTTGCTCATGTCACCCCCCAGTTGATACTCTACAGTAAATGCCAGGATCTGAGTGCTTTCCTTATTTTCACATAAACATCCTGTTTCCCAAGTAATGTGCTATTCCAGGCTTCCAGTATATTTGGGTGGTTAAACCCCCTGCCTGAATTATTGTTACTTTAATTGCATTACAATGACCTGCACTAATAAACTATTGCGAAGTGCAGCGTCTGTTGTGAAGGACACCTTTGAACCATCGTTCCGAGCTAATGAGGTGTTTGTATGCTCTGCTTCCAGGAAGATGCAGAGCAACTGTACAAGGCTTGCAAACGCTATGACCTCCTGAACAAGTTCTATCAAGCCTCAGACCAGTGGCAGAAAGCCATCGAAACGGCTGAAGCTCACGATCGGGTTCACTTACGCACCACGTACTACAACTACGCTAAGCATCTGGAGGCGATGGGAGAGCACAGTCTGGCACTCACCCAGTAAGCACCAGCCTGTGGCACCCAGGGGATGTGGAGCCTTGTTCTCCTGTGAAAACTGGAGGCAGGCTAGGGAGCATGTCTGATGATGACCAGTAAAAATTAATTAATTAATAGCTTCCTGTTTCTGGCGCTTTCTATCTCACGGAGCGAAAGCTTTGTTACGATAAACTTCCCAGCACCCTCCCAGGCTAATAAAGCTTAGTGTCAGAAAGGTTAAGTGTGTTGTTGGGGCCAATAGTTGAACCCCACTAATATCCAGTCCTGTACTTGTCTCTGCAGGATCACTGCCCTCTGTTACTTCCTTTTCCACGACAAAAAGCCACTTGTTTACTTCTCCTGAGAGTCCCAGACACAACTACTATGGCAGAATTTAGTCTGACTTGGGTGCTTCTGGCGCCCGGTCCTCTCCTGCGACTGATGAGTCCCTAGAGAAGTGAGGGGAACCTGATTTTTAATGTGTTGTATTTATTGTTTGAAATCTTGGTTTTATATGAGATTTACCATATGATGCCTCACAATGTGATATTAATAATATAATAAGGTCACTTCTGTTCAAAGTCAAATTAGAGCTCTGATGTGATCAGACAGACCCATTAGATGATGAAGGTGGGTAGGGAGGCGAGGAGAGACTCCAAGAGTAGATGGTGGCGGAAGTGCAGGGATCTCCTGGCAGTGGAAAAGAGGCTGAAGTTGCAGTGGATGGCAGGAGGACTAGGCAAGAGGAGGAGCCTGGGGCTCCTGTGACATTTTCAACCAGTTGTACTCAGAGGTGCTTGATGTTTGGGAAGCTTTCTGGGATAGTTCTTTTGGCCATCACTGGCAGTGTTGAACTATTTACTGTTCTGTGATTGCATTGCCTCTCCTATTCCAGGTGCCTTGTAGACCCATTAAACTTCTTATTTTTGGTGGTGCTGGCAGACTGCAACTGGTCTTACAGGGAAGGTAGTAATACGGATGAAGTGGTGTTACCAGTGTTGTCACTTTATAGCTGTCGAACAACATTAAATGCGTTTTTTTTTCCACTAGAAGTAAGTAAGTGAGCTATTATGTAGGCAGTCATTTCACATGTAGTATGTTCTTTCTCTCTACAGCTATGAGAAGTCAGACACACACAGGTTTGAGGTACCCCGAATGCTCTCTGAAGACTTACAAGCCCTGGAGAACTATGTCAACAAGATGAAAGACAAGTCAGTGCTATACTTGTTCCTTCTCCTTTTTGGGTCTGAAGAGAGCAGGGAAGGAGGACTGTGAATCCTCTCAGATGCAAGTTCAGCCCCTGCCTTACCCATTATGATCCTCCTGCAGCTTTTCAGGATTATACTGCAGCTCGCTCAAGAGCTGCCACATTAGATGTCTGGGCTGAACTCCCTTATAGTGAAGACCTTTGAGTGTCACCCTTGAGCTGGGGGAGGGTAAAGCCTTGTCTACATTCTAAAGAAATGCATCTAGTCTTGAGTTCAAGATCTCCAGGAGTGAAAAATGCAGTCTCTGACAATTCATGTCACTGCAATTAATATTGTTGCTTTTCTAGGAGCCTGTGGAAATGGTGGGCACAGTATCTGGAGAGCCAGTCAGATATGGAATCTGCACTAAAATACTATGAACTGGCTCAGGATTATTTTTCCCTCGTCCGGGTCCACTGCTTTCAGGGCAACATTCAGAAGGTAAGGCAGCCAGCTCTCATCTGCTTCCAGAGAATTCTCACGCCTAGGATGAGTATGGGCACAATGCAAAGCTATATGATTTCCTTTCCAGGCTGCTGAGATAGCAAATGAAACGGGGAATTGGGCGGCATCGTATCACTTGGCCCGTCAGTATGAGAGTCAGGATGAAATCAAGCAGGCTGTGCATTTCTACACCAGGGCCCAGGCATTTAACAACGCCATCCGTCTGTGTAAGGTACGCAGAGAGGAACATCTATGGCCAAAAGCAAAGCAGGAGTCCCTCCCTGGGCAGCATGTGGAATGAAAGCGGTACAAGTTACTTGTGCCCGTTCTCTCTTGCGAGACACCGCTTAGATATGGCCCACGGTGAAGATGCACATGGTTTCTGCCTCCGTCTTCTACAGAAGGTGCATCCATAAAGGCCTGGACGTACAGGACGTTGTTGTCTATTACATCTCAATAGAAAACTGCCTGAAACAAATGCTCATTGCTGCAGCTCAGCGTTACTGGGGATGGTAGGGGTTTTATGTAGAAGGGGGTTGATGGGCTGGGATGTGACCGGCTGAAGCCGTGGACTTGCCAGAAGGCAGAAGTATGAAATCTGTTTGCTGCATTCCTAGAGGCAAATCTTTGCTTTTGAATAGGAGAACAACTTAGATGATCAGCTGATGAACATGGCTCTTCTGAGCTCTCCAGAAGACATGATAGAGGCAGCCTGCTATTATGAGGAAAAGGGGGAGCAAATGGACAGAGCTGTCATGTTATACCACAAGGTAAATGTCTTTTTAGTGGAAAAAAAAAACAAAACAAGAAACAAACTTTAAACTGAAGCAGCTCCAACAGCAGAGAAACATTAGCTCAATGCTGGTTTTTACTCTGTGCTGTTTATTACTCATTTCTTCATGGTGGGTAATACTTTATTGATCCACACTAGTGTAGTCTGGAAGCTGCTTCTGCAGTGCTTATTCTAGTCTTTAAAGACTCATTCTTAATTTTGCAGGCTGGCCATTTCTCCAAAGCGCTGGAGCTGGCCTTTGCCACGCAGCAGTTTGGGGCCCTACAGCTAATTGCTGAAGACCTGGATGAGAAGTCTGACCCAGCTCTGCTTGCCCGCTGTTCTGATTTTTTTATTGAGCACGCTCAGTACGAGAACGCCATGGAGCTGCTGCTAACAGCCAAAAAGGTAAATGCCAAGCTTCTCTGGCCCCTCCATGCACAAGTAAAGAGGAGCACCACGGGAAATTTATCTTTGCTGGTAAACAGATATGTGGAGACATTTGCAGTTTTTATACCAGTGCTTCACGAGGCGGTTGCCCACCGGCTCAACTCTAGAAATGGATTCCTGACATTTGTTATTATTTATGGCTTAAAAATCTGCAGATTTTGCACTGCTGGGAGAAGAAAAACTCCTACTCTATAGGAACATATTTGGAGACAGGGAAATGATAACACCATCAGTGTTATAACACCCCTACTGCTGTCCCTCCCGTCCTACCAGCGGTGTAGTTAAGGCGCTTCATCTCACATCTAAACTTGTAGGCACTTGTACCTTGCCCTCATTATTGTGCTGGCAGCTGAGCCTTACCAAAACTCTGGGTACCAGAGCAGTCCTGGACCCTTTCCTCTTCAATAATCACCTATGTCTTACTTTCTTCTATGTTTTCAAGGGTACAGTAGCCCTTTTCTGAGCTAAAAGCTATTGTATATCCTGCTCATAATATGCTCCTGTATGGAAAGTAGCAAAATATTTAACAAAATCTTTCAAATGCCTGTATTTGTTTGTGTTTGTCGAAAACCTTAATATAATCAGCCATGCCTAATGAAGGTGACTTGTGTGTCTCTGAGAATGTCACGTTCAAAGAGACAAAATGGATGCATCTTTAGTGCCACATTTGTGTCCTCTGAGGGAACAGGTGAGAAGCAGTGGTCTCCATGGAGAACAAATGTGTTCTTAGCGAACAAAATGAGACAGCGTGTTCTTGAACAGAAGGTGATGTCGGCCTGTTTAACTACACAACAAGATTCTGGTAGAGCATCTACAGCTGCTAGTGTTTGTGTCTTCCTATAGCTCACTGCTGTAGGTTACACCACAAGTGACGTGGAGTATCACTGTGGCATTTGCAACATCTCCTTGCTTTCTCACTTCCATTAGTACCACGAAGCTCTGCAACTTTGCCTGAAGCAGAACCTGACCATCACAGAGGAGATGGCTGAGAAGATGACGGTCTCTGAGGACTCCAAGGACCTCTCTGAGGAGTCCCGGCGAGAGCTGTTGGAGCAAATTGCTGATTGCTGCATGAGACAGGGCAATTACCACACGGCATCCAAGAAATACATGCAAGCAGGAAACAAGTTAAAGGTCAGCCTGGATATGCAGGGAAAAAGAAAAAAGCAAAAAAACAAAGCACCAAAAAAGAAAAAGCCAAAGAGGCTGAGCCTATTACTTTCCTAAGATTTCTCAAAACACAAGTGTTTTGAGACGTAAATGTTGGACCGGTCTTCATACAGCAGAGTATCCAGATGAGGCTTCCCAGCCATCTTAGCATAGCCTGTGTTTTTGCATTCACAATGATATTTTCTCCCCTCTTCCCCAACACCCTGCTCTCCATTGCTAGGCTATGAAGGCATTGCTGAAATCTGGAGATACCAAGAAAATTGTCTTATTTGCGGTAGTGTCCAAACAGAGAGAGATTTATCTCATGGCAGCCAACTATCTGCAATCCCTGGATTGGCGGAAGGACCCAGAGATTATGAAGGATATCATCAGCTTCTATACTAAAGGGCGAGCCCTTGACCTGCTGGCAGGTTTCTATGATGCATGTGCTCAGGTAAATCAAATCCCCTTTCTGTGACTGCCAGAGGTGTTGGGAGCAAGCCATTCATCTCATTTCTTCTCTTGCAGGTAGAAATTGATGAGTATCAGAACTACGAGAAAGCACAAGGAGCACTGATCGAAGCCTATAAGTGCCTTTCAAAAGCAAACACTAGAAGCCCTCTGGAACAGGAAAACAAACTGGCCCATTTGCAAAGCAAGATTACCCTGATTAAGCGATTCGTCCACGCTCGGAGGTGAGCTGCAGTATTCAGAGCATGTAAACTACTGACAGAAAGATCACACAAGAAGAAAAGTTTTACTGGTACCTACACTTTAATACATAATTTGCAGACTCGCTTCTTAAAGCTGCTGTTGCATTTTTCTAGCAGGGAAGCCATTATGTGATTGTCAGAAGTGCTGTTGACATTAAAGATGAAAAGATAACCTGAAACATAAGCAAGTGCATTGACCAAGGGAAGCGCAGCTTGGCCAGAAAGGCGATCGTGAAACACAACACAGTACACAAACCTTCCCTCTTCTTCACACACCAAGCTGGCCGCTCGCCCCCTGACTGTTGGGTTTCCTTTTGCTCTTTACTAGAGTTTACCCCGACGATCCCAAAGAAGCGGTCAGACAGTGCGAACTTCTCCTTGCTGAACAAGATTTCGAAAACGCCATCCGTCATGGTGATGTCTTGGGATTTCTGGTTGAACATTATGCACAAGTGGAGGAATTCCAGATGGTGAGTTACTTCTTAATTCTTCCAATCTAGAGAGCCTGTGTTTTATGTGCACCAGTGCAGCTCAGCATAGCACAGTTCTCTCATACAGGAAGACATTCCATACTAGAGGCTCCTTCACAGCAACTGAACTGCTCAGTAAGGTGTGGTAGACCTCAGGAACTATTTCTATATATATTGTTTCCAACATATTTTTTTTCATGTCATGGTACTGAAGAGGAAAAGCAAGCTCACAGGACGTAGAGCATAAATAGTGATGGACTTCTAAACATTCCCAGATCTTAAGTAAGAACAGAAGACTCTGAGTGCACGTCTCAGCCATTATGCTGTACTTCATTTGAGGAAATGGTGAATCACGTCTTCAGGTCAGAAATGCCACACACACCAGCACTTGGGCTAAACCAGAACCTGCTTTATTACGAAACCTATGGATGTCAAGTACTAGTTTCTCCAGGAGAGCTGATGAAGTTTATTTTAACATGGCATTTTCACAGTGGTGCAGCTGTCAGGAGAATGGAAAAGCAGCCTTTGAGGCCCCTTCCTTTTTAAACTGAAGACAACAGTATTGCCACAAGTCACTAGGAAAGGTCATCATGTTAGCATCACACAGGTCCTGGCTAAGCACTGCCACCCATCAGCACTGAGCTCCTGTCAAGCCCTCAGCCACATATTAAGGGCAGATGCTTTTCAGCGTTTTGCTGAGACTCACGTAAGCGGGACAGACACCCTGCGGCCCTAACGGTCATCTCTGTGTGTTACTTTAGGCTTACCAGTACCTGGAAGAGATGCAGAAAAGAATTCCACCCATGAACCTGAGCTACTATGTGACTCAGCAGACCATTGAGGCCGTTCACCGAGGAGCAGGCATTCCCCTGAGCCGAGCCCTGGCTCCAAAGCAAATTCGCCACAGCAATATGGAGAACAAGGAGGTGGAAGAAGAAGTGGCTGATGAAATAGAGGACCCTTGACAACTTATGCCTACCAAATGCAAAGTTGACTTTAATAGTAGGTCATTTATTCTCGTTGTGCTGATTAGGGGTCATATGTCAGTCAACATGCTGCTGTGAAAAGACTTTTTGGTTATTACCAAGAAATGTATTCTGCCTGCTTGACTGTACAAGCAACAGTATTGAAGTTAATGTATTATCGCAAACACTACAAAGATTCACACATATAGTCTGTGATGAAGCTGGTTTTAGTATTTTAATAAATTTGAGGGAGAAAAAAACCCAAACACTCCAACAAGAACTGCATAGAGTAACTTCAGACCTTTTTCCAAGTACAGAAAATAGCTGAGTAACTGAGATGGAAACTCCTGCGCTGACAAAATTTTCAAGTACCACTTTGATCTCCTAAGGTGCTAACAAATTTGTCATTCCCTGGAAGCCACAACTTCTGAAAAAAAATCTCTGTCCTGTTTGGGTAGGAGTTTGGATAAAAGTCAAACTACTCCCCTACTGCAGAATGAAGGGAGACTTCCCCCAACCCCCAGCTTTTGTATTTAACTCCATCATAGGCTCATGTAGACTGGAGCTCCCCTTTACAGAAAGCTGGACTAAACCTCAGAATCACAGAACGGCTGGGGCTGGAAGGGACTTCTGGAGGTCATTTGGTCCAATCCTCCTGCTCCAGCTGGGTCACTTCGAGCCACTGAAGCTTCTTTCACATCGTGAAGCTTCTTTTCTCAGTTATGTCAAACTACTCTGTACTAGTCAGCTTTTAGGACGCAAATTTCTTCCCTAGCACAAGTAGGACCATGAGAAGTGAAGCCCAGTGTAAGCAAAGAAGGTTTTGCACACCTTAAAGCCTGTTACCCTGCCCCCTGGAGATGTATTTATAGTCACTCTCATACATTCTGTACCAGCCAGCCCTTCTGCCTGGAATGATTTATGGTTTTTTCCTGTTTTGTGACTTGGGGTGAAGATGAAGCTTTTGAATTGGACGCTTTCAGGGAAGAAGGGTCGGGGGGAGATTTTTAAGGCCAAAATCTGGATGTTAGTTATCTTTTAATAGAAATGTATTTCTCTACTGAGATTATACAAAAGAATCTCTGCTTTGTCCTTCCTAATCACAACACAGCTCTAGCTCAAACCTTTAAGATCTGGGACACTTTCAGTGTAACTATTCAGTTCCTGCAACTCATCAGCGGTGTCAGGCCCTGCACCATTCCCTACACCCTTTGAACAGCAGGAGCCATAACTATCCCGCCAAACACCCACTGCTCGAAGACACGGGAGCCTTGGTTATGGGCGCATCAAGAGACTTACTTAGCCCTGAGAGGTAAGTGGCCCTCTCCAGTCCTCCTGTTTTTCTGACAAGTCTGCTATGAGATCTTCCCTGTATTTTTAGCAGAGCGCTCAGATCTGCCAAGGTTATAAATAGCTGGGGTGGGGGCTGGGGCGGCGCGGGGAGGATGGCAGCGCTAGCCTACCTTCCTGCATCTGTACACTCCGTACCGGATAGCAATAGCTCACTCAATTGGCCTCCACTACAAAGTCCAGATGTCAAGTCAGGTTCGCCGGCTCACAGCTCTGCACCCTTCCCCCTTCTTCCTCTTCTCCAGCCAGGTGACTGCTGAAGAGGCTCCAGCAGTGCCTACACACATCCAGCTGGCAAAAGGAGGAGGTAAAGGTCATTCCTTTTACCCTTCAGCTAGGAAGGGACAGTTTGGAGTTTCTTTTTCAAATTTTCCATTAGTAGCAAGTTCTGCAAGGCCAGCCTCCTGCAGTCCCCATCTGGATCCTTCTCCACGACATCTGTAAAAGAAGCCACCGCTGTTAGTTGAAAAATGGGAAGATCTGCCCTTCACATAACACCTACCTGTTGTTTCACTGACCGTCGCAGAGCAGCACCAAAGAAAGGCAACTCAAGTCTGGGCTGGACATCAGCAACTGCAGGAACTACCTTAGACCAGAAGGCAAAGATGCACAAACTTGGTCATCTTCAGCAGTACGCGCTTAGCTAAGGCCTGTCACACGTGTAATGACGGTCTGTTCCCTCTGGTAACAAAAGCAGAGCCAGCCAGGTTGAAACGCCACAGAAACTCTGAGCTCGCATTCCATGGGATAACCTCCATGCCAGAATTTGTGCTTGTGCCCTTAAGCTGCACCCAACCTTTCTGCCAGTGATGAACACGCTTTGCCATTAGAAAGTCACTTACTCAAAAGCCTGACGTCTCCACTGCCAATTGCTGCAATCTAAACAAAAGCTCAGTGCTCCCTCTTGAACCCTGTGGTCAGGCCGCCTTTCAAATGGGGGAAAGGAAGAGGCAGGCCCCAGGTTCTGACATGTTGTCCGTTCCGAGACACACGCTTCTGGTAAACTAGTAGTTCTTTCACACTCTGTGCAGCAGGTAAGGGAGAGCATGAAGCTGCTTTGAGCAGCTGTTATTTCAGGGGCCCTTAATGGGCCCGCAAAGTAAAAACCAGGATGCACGCAGGATGTCTGAGCAGGGGGAGCCTGGAAGAGCAGAGAGCCTGTGTGAGGATATCCTGTACGCACAAGCAGTGTGCTCAGAGCCCGGTCCTGTCAGCCCAAACACATGACTCATTCAGATGGAGTAGGGCTATTTATAACCTCAGGGAGAGCTTCACGGTGGTGTTTCCGCACTCCCTCTAGAGAAGGCAAAACCGGGGAGGCTACAAGACAGATGAGGGCAAGCTCAAAAGCTGGGACCGCTGTTGGCACTGTTTCTAACTGCCATGAGCGTGGACCTTTAACTGCTGCCACTGAGAGGGAGGCACAGGCCACCAGAGTATCATTCAGGTCCTCGCATAAAACAAACTTACCTACGACAAAGCTCTGCAGCACTTGCAAAGCGTGGGGAATTCCCTCAAAGGCAGCTGCTGAGCAATCAAAGGAACTGTTTCCTAGAAACGTTTAGGTATTCCCTCCCGCTCCCGGGAAAGATTTGGCTGCTCAATACTAGATCCAGCATGACATTAAGGGCAATGACAGACGAGTACAAGGTGGATCCCAGCTCCTCTCTCCAGCTGAAATGTCCCAAAGCATCCATGAAGTAGACGGTAGCATGGCAGTGACTGTAGTTTCTTACACCACACTGCAAACGCTTTCTAACAGGGAACAGTTCTAGTTACAACCCAAAGGCTGACAGGCAGGAACAGTCATATCCACTTGAACTACAGCAATCTGCATAGGCTGTGATACAATAATAAACTGGAGCAAATTTGTAGATTTTTACTAAATGCTTTGTGGATAACATTTTCTATCCCACTATTCCTCATTATGCTTTAGCTATAGCAGAAGAAATGTTGATGCTTTAAGTTGAAACCCAAAGTGGTGATTTCTCCTGGCCATCAGGCATGGTAGTAAAAGGCTTGTGTGCTCGACAGTTTGTCACCTTTCCCAGCTACAGCAGCAGATCTAATACGTGACACCTCTTGCAACTCTTGTCTGCAAGAGCCACAAAGCAAGAACAAGTCAGGTAGCTCAAGACCATGATTCAGTCATAAAAGTAGGTCTCCAGTGACTGACCTCACCTGTTGGAGCAAAAAGGAGGAGCCCAGTGCCTCCTTGTGATGGCTACTTTACCAACAATCTGACAACAAATAGCAAAGGCATAGCCCAAGAGGCTGTTGTGTTTCAGGAAGCAGCTCTAGAAGGCCTTTTAAATTGCACTTAAATCATTATCTGACCAGATGTGGAGCCAAGTTGTATTCTTTTAAAGTCTCTGAATGGCTCCTACAACAATTTCCCCTTCTCTGCTGTACACACAACTATCATCTTAACCTGCTCTTATTCCCACCAGGATCTAACGTGCAATTTTCACGCAAAAGCAGAAGATGTAAAGAGATGGCTATTGTGCTACCCTCAGGCATAAGAAGATGCTATTGGCTCTGCCAGCCGCCTCCTTCCAAAAATAACTCATTAGAACCAGATTACACAGACCCTCGTGCTGAAAATACATTTATAACATTCCTGGAAAGGCTTTACATGGTAATAGCAGCGTTAACTGCAGAGACAAGCAGATTCCTCAGAGCACACCATGTCATGGGAAAAGTAAAGCTTTGGGCCCCGCAAGGCAGCTCCCTTCCTTCTGAAGGGCACAGAGCTGCACAACCTGCACGGATCAGAGGGCGGCTGTGTCAGTGTCGCTTCCTGCCTGCTCCCCGTGGGAAGCCAATTCACCCAGAGAACGGTGAAGGAAACCAACCCAGAGAGTCACATGAAGTCCTCTCCCAATACAGTGGAGGCTTTAGAGCTACAAAGCACACGGGAGTTATTTCTAGTACTTCCAGCACGCTGCAATACCGGACCACCAAGCTGTGCGGTTCCAGCCTACCAGAACCCACAAACGTAGCCGGGCTTGATGTGTGTTGGGGCAGCAGGCAAAGTCATTTCCCGTCTTCCCTAGGTTGTTCTTTCCATCAGCAGTAGGAGGTTAGGAGATGGGGCCACGCTCTTCTTCCTCCTGTTTAGAGCACTAATGAAAACCATCTTCTGTGCACATGGTATAACGGGGCCATACAAGCCTAGTGTGTTCCTGCTGGTGAAAGTCACTGCCTGGATGCAATATGACAATACTTTCTGCAGCTTCCTGAGGTGGGTGGATGGACACTTAGACAGAAAAAGGAGGCATATAATACACTTGGGGATTTTTTGGTTGGCCTGTAAGGTGAGGACAATCATACTTTGAAATACCACACAGAGCTCTCAGCTCATGCTTTAGATACCTTGGTAATACATCAGCACAGCAGAGTGTGGGATCTGCCCTAAGCTTACAGGCAACCAATAAATACACTTAGCACGTAAACCTCTGGTGCACACTAG
Source organism: Baryphthengus martii (assembly GCA_013396935.1). Lineage (NCBI taxonomy): Eukaryota > Metazoa > Chordata > Aves > Coraciiformes > Momotidae > Baryphthengus > Baryphthengus martii. The sequence continues at coordinate 737,769 of VWZK01021692.1, read as the reverse complement.
GGCATTAAAGCGACCGTCACAAGTAAAGAGATGCACAAAGACTACACCACTAACCAGCAAAACCCTGGTGCACACCACCACATCTTACCTCCCAGCCAGGACAGTGTCTCCAAAAGCTCTTCTGTCACGTCTTCCAGAAGACGCTCTGTAGGGACGCTGTGGAGTATGGAGGAGACGCAGGACAAAAGACCCTGGCGCACATACCTGTTGGAGAAAGACTGAACTGGTTAGAGCCTGCAGCCTCGTGCTCTATCTTGATTTCCTCACCTCAGGGGTTCTCCACTTTCAAATGTTTGGGATTATGATGACTTTTGCTGTATTCCTACTGAGTGCCCACGCACGGAGCCCCTGTCATGCTGTGGTGCAGGGAGCCCAGCATATTTTAGAGCCTTGAACAAGCCTGAGCTCAGAACAGAAACTGGATGTTTACAGAATTTTGGCTACGGGTCTTAATTTCTTTCCAGGGTTGAATGCTGGAATTGAATCTAAAGGTTTCTGTGTATAGATGAAACTATCACATGGATAGTTGATCAAGAAATTGGTCACACTTTCATTGGTAATGACTAATAATTGGTAGAAGACACTGGCCAAGTGCATACGTTGGTCTGACAGCGTCTTCATTACATGTCCTTGCAATACTCGGTCACAAGGCTGAAGGAGACTGCTCAGTTATTAAATTAAGTCATTCTCAGTCAGGTGCTAGTCTTGGACAAAGACAAACCACGGCTGGAGACTGGCTTGCAGCTGATTTTTGAAAATAAAAGCACACAACAACAACAACTCACGAGTCAGTGTGGAAACGCAGAGCCCAAACAAACTCCAGCAGCGCCTTTCCCATTGCAGTAACTGCCTGCAAAACAGGATTGTGACAGAAGCACTGAGTACCTTCACATTCACACCGCCCGACAGAACTGAGATGCACTGTTGTGAAGATCAGAGTTAGTCCACGTCCACTTTATTTTACAGAAGAGGAAACTTGGGCAGTAAAGTGAGATGATGTGCCCAGCTTCCCACAGAAGCTGCGAGTTTTTCTACCAGAAGCGGCAAAAGTTAGTGCAAGGATGTCTTGAATCCCATCTCTCTTTTCTGACCATTTGTTCCCAGCCCCTTTTCATGACTCCTCAGCACACATGACTCAAACTTGCTGCCAGTGTGAGTGGAGCCGACCCGGAGCACACCGCTACTCAGAAGGCACCTCCAAGCTCCCAGGCTGGAAGGCTCTCCTGCCATCTGCAGGCTCACACAGCCCTCCTTACCACAGTGTTGATGGCCAAGTACATCAGGATCGCTAAAGCGTGGACCAGTCTTCCAAGGACAAAGTGATCTTCCCCCAGGAGATCAAATGTTGTCAAAGGCCTGCAAGTGCAAGATACACAGTCCTGTAGCAGTGAGAAGGCTGATCGGAGCATCTTTGGTACGGTCAGGGTGAACTGTCCCCCACATGTCCAAATCCTTACCACAACAGTCGTTATACAGTCATTCTCAGTTCAACACAGGCCACAGCTGTTTGCTCTCATCTTTGCTCCCAGACCAGTAATATTCTCTACTCTTACAGCAGGGATCACTACTTCTACCAACAGGCTGTACTTCGAACTGGGTGTAAAACTAGCACCACTGCCATGCCAGAAACAAACCGTTAAAACTGGTATTACAAGAATCCTGTTTCTCACAGAACCGAACACTCAGCCTTCCCTAGCTAAACAAAGGCTTAAATGATTGACAAAAAACTGTGTCCTATAACATGGTCACAAAGACCAGCGCAGGTGACAGGCTCAAACCTGAGACAGAATTACCTTTGGTTAAAGACTGCAGCCTGAGCTCTGTGGTTCTGTGTGAACCACCCAGGGCAGAGAGGCAGCCAAGACAACTGCTTTGGTACTGCCCAAATCATCCACCCGTGTGCCTGCTGACAGGTTATTCTTCATGATGTATCTCCACTTCTGCAAGGTCTTACATACTCCTGCCCAACAAGACTTCACAGGTTAAGTTCACAGTCCCCTAATTTCTAAACTTTATGCACAAGCCAGACATCAGTGTGGTGTCACAGGACTCCCGCACAGCTTCTGGGCTTTAGCCCTCTGCTCTGAGGCAAGTGCAACGAGCAGAAAGGTTGACCCTTTGGGAGGTGGTCACCACAGATACCAGTGTTCACACTCACCTGTCAAAGTGCTGAATCAATGGAAAAAAGAAGTGCCCAGCTACAGAATTGAACTCATTTGGGCTGGACGCCAGTTCCGCTTGAGATTGACCCTGTCCGAGAGAAAAATGAATTTTAGACACAAGATGCAGTATCTGACTCTTCCACGTCACTGGACACTGTCAAGATTACAGGTTCCTTACAGCCACCACATTGTCAGCTGCTGCTTGCACGTACACCTATGGCTACTGCTTTCCAGACCGGATGGCTCATTTCCCACTTGGATCCTCTCACACATACAAATATGTCAGTACAATATAGCTCAGTACTGCTGAGGTAGATACAAAAAATAGGAACATGCAAGAGATAAAGAAGTTTTGGAAAGCAAGTTCTCCAGGAAAGACCACAGGGGAGTTCTGGGAACTGGCTTCAATTTATCTCTCTGAAAAATACGGGGGCTGAGACAGTCCAGTCCAGAGGCAGAGAGTTTGATGGAGGAGGCTCTGGGATCTGTGAGGTGCAGTCACAGCGACCTGCAGTGGCCAGACAAGCTCAGAGCAAGCACAGAACACAACAACCATCCCTCAACGCAAGGTATGGAGTTCAAGGCTTATTTCCCCTTCCCTGCCAGAAGAGGACTACAGGAGTTGGTACACTGCACAAGAAGATTCAGTCAGATACCAAGATAAACTTCTGTTTGATGTTGCACAATCCTCCCTTTGGATTGGGCCCAATTTCACACGTATTTCACTCTCTCCAGATAGAACTACAGCAACTCCTAGCATCCTATTTTGCTGGATTTGACGTTATTTTGTTTCTCTCCTGGCCTTACCGTAGCAAATCTCCGAGTCTTGCTTTTGATCCTCTCATCAACAATTCTTTTCCAGTCCTCAGAGCTGTCACTTTTAGGAAGGAGCTGGATACAAGGTTTTTGGGCACCAGACTGCTTAGTCTTCTCATGGGATTTGGGACAGGACAGTTCCTGAGCTGCCAAAACCAATACCTAGATGAAAATGAGGGAGGTTCTGTTAAAACAGGGTAATCTCTGTGTTAGGGAGCAACAACAGAGTAACCTGCACCCAAAATAATAGGAACAGCAGGGCAGGAAGGTACAATGGGTTTAGAATGAAGAGCAAGGCAACAGACCCCTCAACTACCAATTGGAGCGGAGGTACTGACCAAGCCCTGAAACAGAACAGTGGCTGCTTCTTCAGGCACAGAAAGTGCAATGACGTAGTCACAGGCAGGCCTATGTCCTTCGGAAAGCAAAGACATAACAGACTGATGACATGCTAGGAAGCAGTGGCTTCTCCCAGGCAAAAGAGCACCGTGTGGTTTGCATTCTGTGGGGAAGGATCGCTGATAACTGGAGCGTAGCAGGGTTACGAACAAGAGAGGAATGCCAGGCACAAATGTCAGCCTAAGAGATTCCCATGCCTCTGCCTCCTCATACAAGGAATAAAGTACACTCCAATACATCTCAGGGAAACGGCACCGGTGCAACAAAGACACAGGGAAAGTGGGAAGTGAAAACTTACATCCAGAATGTCCATGCGCTGACGAAGACTGTAGTTCAGAGAGTAGAACTGGGAGGTCAAGTACTTTGCTACCTGTAGAGAAAAACGAAGGCACAATGAACGTAAGCCACTAACTCTAAAAGCTCTCCATTGCACAACTCCTGCTTCCTCTTAGTTACCAAGTCTCCAAGAGAAAGGCAGAGACATGCTGTGCAAATAGGGGAAATTCAGACTTCTAGATCATCCCAAAGGAAGTAAGTGACAATGCCATTCTCCTCACCCTCCTGTGCAGAGGTACCCAAACAGCTGCCACGGCAGCTTTGGCATTTTGAAGACAGTGGCCTTTCAAGGTTTAAAGGGGGCTTATAAGAAAGATAGAGGAAACTTTTTACCTGAGTCTGTACTGATAGAATGAGGGGTAAAGGTTTTAAAGTGGCAGAAGACAGACCTCGATTGGATATAAGGAAGAAATTCTTTACTATGAGGGCGGTGAGACACTGGAACAGGTTGCCCAGCGCAGCTGTGGATGCCCCATCATAGGAAGTGTTGAAGGTAAGGTCAGGTGGGGCTTTGAGCAACCTCATCTAGTGAAAGATATTCCTGCCCGTGGCACAGAGAGTTGGAAGCAGATGATCTTTAAAAGGTCCCTTCCAATCCAAACTATTCTATGATTACAATCATCAGTTAAGTCTTCTTCTAGAGAAGCCCTTAAGTGCCTCAGTCTCCCTCTGAGTGAAACAATCTCCCCTTCAACACAAGTCCTTATCCAATTCACCTTGTCAGTTGTACTCATACTAACAACCTCCAAACTACTCCTCCAGTCCATTACACCTCTGACAGTTTCCTCTTTCCTGTTGTTTCATCCATTGCAGGTTCTTCAGTATACAACCCATCTGTCTATAAATGCTGACAGACATGAACTAGCTATTCTAGCACCCTGATAGCTGCTTCTACCAAGCTAGAAGGAGACTTCAGCTGCTTCAATTTTTGCCTTTGCCTCAAGTGGAAAGAGGACTAAGAGGGACTCACAGGTATTGGATCCGTGGTTAAAACAGCTACTTGAGCTCTCTGACGGAGCTCCACAAAACCTTCAATACAAGTCTTCTCCTCCAGATGCAGTAAGATTTTTGCCAGCTCCACACTAACCTGCTCAAAATATGAAAAAAAAAAAAAAAGGAATTAAATCCCTGCAGGTGCTTTTTGTCTTCCTCATGGGATTTACACATCATTTCCAATGTTTCAACGTAGAAAATGAAGGTATGGAATACAGGCAACATGTCCATTACTTAGGAGGGAGGGAAAACATATTAAGCTAAATACCATCAAGATGGACTTCTCTGTCCACATTCATTTTGGCTTTGTGGATGAGTGGTGGCATTATGGTCACTAGGACTGATGGGTTACAGGGTACAGTATCACACCAAAGCCCATCCAGCTCAGTACGTGTCTGATGAGCAGCAGCAGGCTGCACACTGATTACCAGACTACACCCCACAGCCCTGTCTCAGCTGGCAGAGGCCTCTATCTCTGCCACCTTCAAATGTCCGCTAACAAGTGATGGTGAGCACTTGGCACACCAGTGACTTTGTCCCAGGTTCCTCTCGCCCAAGCTTTTTACCTTTACCAGTACAACTCCCAGCTACTCCCCTCAAGAAGAGCAAGTACAACCAAACAGGGAAAGTCCGTATGATTTCATACCCTTTTGATTGGGGAGCAACAATCACACTCAATTTCAGTTAGAAAAATCAGTTACATCCAAAATTAAAATCAACTGGTCTGTGGAATTTGTAGCTGCTCGTGAACGGCATTTCTAATGGGTGTTTTTCCACCCAGCAGAAAGGAAGGAGCTTCCTCTGCTTCCCCAGGTTACTGGCAAACTCTACTTGCAATGCATTTCATTTTCAGCGCTGGAGCTGCTCAGCGCCGCGCTGCTGCCAGCACCTTCACCTGCTCCTTTGTGCTCTGTAGCCTCACCTCCAAAGCAACTATTTCCTTCTTTTTCCCTTCCCAAGTGTAAAGCTTTAAATCCAGGTAGACGTTAGCTGCTCTGTTAGCATCTTTAGTGTCCTCATGAGGGCAACGGGATAATCCTGTATTTCAGCCCCCTGGAAACTTAGCTCATACTTCACCTCTCTTGTTGCTGCTGGATTCTTTCGAATCAAGCTCTCAAGAGCCTTGACTGCAGCTTCCCATTTGTCCACATCTTCACCACTTGTCAGGACTGAAGGTAATGAAAAGAAACAAAAGCTATTAACAGAATAGTTATGCTTGAGTATATACCCCCAACTTTCTTCTGCCAACAGTTTGTCTTGTTATAGGCAGATATTACTGACTCAACGTATGACCAGCATTAGGATCTAAAATGAAATTACTCAGAAATTACAGTTTAACACCTGAGCCCAGATTACCAAAATCCTACAGCTTCTTCAAATCAGCTGAGAAAAAAAGAAACCTACACAGAGACCACTCTCCCAATACCAGTAAAAAACCAAAGACTTAGCCCGAAATCTCCTACCTTCAATACAATCTCGGATATACAGAGGAGTCTTAGTCTTTAGTTCTCTATCCTCTGACATGTCATAAGGGATGAGGTCATCATCACTGTGAAAGAAATAAGAGTCTACAGTCTTCCTTTCCCCAGCTATCCACACAAATAGGAAAGAGTCAGCACATAAGTTGTCGTAACACCGTCACTCTTGCATCATCCAGCAGCGCTGCTGAAGCCTAGCCTGAAAGGGTTCCATAGGAAGGCCTATAAATTACTCTGCAGCGCAGTAGAAGAGCAGTTCTGTGAACAGTGCTGGAACCGGATCTCCTGGTTGAGTGCAGGGAGGAGTCAGGTGACCCAGACACTTTTCTGTATATTGGTAGAGTGACAGAATAAGGCAGGTCTACTATTAAAATGGATAGATATATCCATAATTCCAGGAAACACGTATCTAAGTCAAGTGGAATAAATACAATGGTTGTACCTGACATGGGCTTTGCTCAAATTACTAACATACTTCCACGAGATTTCCTACGCAAAGCCTTACTTTGCTGTGTAACGCTCAGCTGAACAAGGTCAGAAAGCAGATGTGCTAAGAAATACAGTTACCGACAGCTCCCTTCTCCCCGTGCCTGCTCTTAAGAATTCACCCTTATTTTCCATTTCCTACTAGTTTCTTGCCCCATACCTGTCAAGTTCCACATCCGACTCCTCATCTGGCATCACAGGGGCTGCCGCGTGGGATTTCTCATTACTTTTCAATACCAGTGGCAGTGCAGCATCTGCTTTCTCGTTCCTGCTGCGAGGAACAAGAGGTATTAAAACCAATAAAGTAACAGTCCTTACAAGCAAGCAAGAGACTACCCACACCATCAACCCTTGCTGCCTAAACATGACGGCAGGTGATTGTTCCTGCCGCAGTCTCCAGCCCAGCTTGGCCTACACAAGAAACAGCCCTGTGAAGGAGGATGGGGTGAGCAGACAAGAGAAGCAGAATCTCTTAACAGAAGAGAATGGGTAACAACAATTAAGCTACTTAACTTGTTGTGTTCCCCCTGCACTAACTTGTACCTAGGAGTGCTAAGGAAAGACTTGGCCGTGATAACTGGATCACACCTGCACCGTATTTGTTCAGTGTCATTCACAGCTTCACGTGAGAAAGAAACAGCTTCAGCCACTGCCACTGGGATGAATACAATGAGAGACGTTTTTCTTCTGTCTCTGTACCTATTTCTGTGGACTCTGGCACATCGTTTGAACTCTCAAATGCTGACAATGCCCCTAAAACAGGAGCGATCAATCTGTATTTCCCTGGAGCGCTGGACAGATTCATTTGCTAATAACATGAAGTGCTTCATTCATCTGCTGATAAGACTAAGTGCTCCAAAGTGCCTCAGCACATGCTGTGGAAGTTAAGAGCACAAAGAGCCAGTCTTAGACCGACAGATAGGCCAGATTTTTGTTACTGATGAATGGCCTGGGGGCATAGGGCCCAAATACTAGATTTCCCAGATACAAACAGGCCATTTGATTCTACCCAGAGGCACATAAGACCCTCAGGAACTGCAGCGTGGTTTCACCACGTGCAGTTATCAAACAAGCAATTTTAATACATACTACTATTTGAAACATGAATTTAACATCTCTAGACTGCACTGTAGCAACGAAGTGCATTTAAGAGTATGTAAGACATCTCGAATACTGTAACAGTTCTAGTCTGGCACTCCAAAAAAGGCATGGAAGAGAACAAAAAGATGGCGCGGACATGAATAGCAGCAATATCTTACTCATCATCTGGAAGGCTTGGGACAACACAGGATGGCAGAGGCTGCATCAGGAAGGACTTCAATTCTCTTGTTTCATCATCTTCTTCATACTAGACATTCAGAATAACTGTTACTGCGTTCCATTTGATTCCAAATACGCCCAGCATTCAACATCTGACCCTTCTAGTGCATGCAAACGAAGACCGAATTGTAAGGATGAACTCACAAAACCCCATTTGTTTCAGTGGCTGTGCTATACAGCCATCTGTGCCGTATGGAACCTTTGGCCTATATTTATAGTACCTGATTAGACCTTGCCTGAATGTTATTTATAATCTTCAAAATGTCTGATAAATGGCAGTAAGACATGAGGGATGATGCAGGATTTTAAAGAACTGATGTGATTTAACCACACAATTCTTATCAATTCCACTGGAAAAAGCAAAGCATAGATCTCCATGTCAGTCCTGAAAATCTCACTCAGGGTAGGTCTTCCCACCACATCTGGGACTGAATGTTTCACTGGTTTAGGTTTAAAGTTCCCTCTCATCTTCCATGTGTCAGATTCTGATTCCCCTATGCAATGCAATAACCCTCCAGCAGTCCGATATTTTCACCAGTTTATCCTGAACTCTGTCCGCAGGTTACACTCTTAAGGTCACTCTCAGCTACCTGGCTCTTTTCTACACAAGTGGTTTTTGTAAACAGATACCCTTGCTTTTTAAAAGCGTTGCTGCATCTCCTTATTTCCAGATAATAAATGTTAGAACTTGCTATAATGCCCTGGATCCTCTGGTTTAAAAGTTATTTCCTCTAAGCCCTGACCATCAGATGTAATTTCATCATAACCTTCACCTGAAACTTCAGGACAGGCCCATCAGTGTTTATCTTTGAACTAATGCTCTCTGCTACAATCATGCCCAGACGCCGTATTTGTGGCAGACTGCTGTCCAAGTGGCATTTCACACCCTCCATCATGCTTGTGAGAAGCTCTGAAAAAAAAAAAATAAAAAAAATAAACCACAAAACAAACAGTGCATGAAACAAAGACAGAAACAAACACCCATCTTTATGCTGGTCCCAGAGTCAATCCTTGTTTTCCTGTGACGGAACCTGAGGGTTCCTAAATCTTAGTTCAAAGATCTACTTCTCCAATTTCATAACTTAAAGCTACGCCCTTGGAATTGTACCATGTCAGTGCTAAAGGAAAAAGAGGATTCCAGCAGGCTACCCTGTTTGCCAAGATGAAGAGGGGACAGTTTTGTTCATTCATAGATCAAAACAAGATATTTTTCTACTCGCAATCAGACCTTCTGTGAAACAAATCTAACCTGTGCTTCTCCCACTGCCTCACCTTGCCTGCAGCTCTCGATTTCAGGCTCCTTCAGGTGGGACAGGCAGATAAGGATGGCCTTGCTGATATAGTGCTGCTGCTCAGGTGGAGAGTGTTTCACAGCACTGCTGCTGCCCCAAGTCTCCAGCAGTTCTTGCAGCACCTGCATCAAAGAACTCACGTTGGCTTGAGATGGATCTTTTCTACACAGAAGTAATCTTGTTGTAGCACATTTCTGAAATGTGCTGTCATACAGCACACTGTATATTCTGATGGCCCTTTGGTCTTCATGCTTCCCAGTGAACTTCACAAGCCTTACAAATGGACTGAACTTTGTACTTCAGGGCTCAAAATATACTGTGTTTGACCAAGTAAGAACTCCAGACACCTTTCTTTAATAAGTAATGAAATACAGTGCATTTTTTTTAAATTTAGAAACAATAAATATATTTCTAATAAATATATGCAAAGCTATACGTATTATTGTCAAAAAATAGTATACAGTTTCATATGTTTTCAGCCTGATCATATACAGCTGCCAGTACTTCAGATAATTTTAGAATGTGTAACCAGTGAAAAAAGATTTAAAAAAAACAAATCAACAAAACAGTAGAATTTCCAGAGATACAAATCTCCTAGCAGTTTCATCACACCGATGGAGGAGAGAAAATATCTGCATTCCCACTCAGGAAAAGGTAGATGTGAAAGACTCTGAAGAGTGAACCATCTGGCACACAGACAGCTCTCAATTAGCTTCACCACTCGCTGCCATCTGCCCAGCCACACAAGTAGGGGGTGGCAGAGGAAGCCACGAAGGATGGAGGACACAGGACATCTGTCGGAATCCAAGCCTCATTAGTTTGCTACTTGCAATACAATTTACCAAGGAAATACGAAAAACTAATGCCAGCAGCACAGAAAGTCTTAGATTGATATATCACACGAGTTGTGATACAGTAGGGCTTCCCTCACTCGTGGGAACAGCAACAAAAGTGTCTTAGAGAAGTACCAAAATCGTGCACCCCACGGACACACTCACACAGGAGAGTTTTTTCCATCAGCTACCTCACCAGCCACGTTACTTAACCTTACTTTGATTAAGAAGGCACGCCGAAGGCTATCCAGGGACAGGTAGCCAAGGAGGTTCTGCAGCACTGCAGTCTGCAAGGAAAACCACACGTCTTGCTTTAAGTGGGCACAAAGTTGTCATCCAGCAATGACAAGTGTGTATTTTTGCTATGCTAAACTTTTCATTGCAAGGGACTGGTGGACAACATTCAGAGACAGAGAAGCAAGCAAACTGAAAAAACAACCCAAACACACACATGTGGTTGCTGATGAAACACATCACGACAGGAACAGAGTACAGTATTCTTACCATCAAAACCAGATCAGCACAGTCCCAGACAAACATGGAACATGAAAGTCTAGAGAACATCCCTCAACAATATTACAAGCCACAGAACACTTCCTAATGCCTTGTGACAAACTTAGGTGTACAGGAAAACAAACAAACAAAAAATCGCAGTCCTTGTCTCATCTCTGCAATCTAATTCTTATTCCTGAGGGTGGGTCACAGCTTCTTCAGTCTTTTCTTTCAGATTCTAAATTAAGAAGATGCGTCCAGCCCCCCAGAACACTGAAATTACATGCAAATAACCACTTGGTTCCAGAGTACACTAATTCTGCTAATTGCCACCAGCCCTGAGAGAGCCCATGAATCCCACAATTTCAAAGCAACCATTTCCCACTCCCTCATCATTACCTTCACGAAGCTGAGGGGATGTAAGTGACCAGCTCAAGTACATGTGGAGAGACTAAGGGCTGATTTCAGAATGAGGAGTTAAATCTTATTCGAGAAGACTTGGAGCTCAGCTAAAAACCACAGCGGCGCTTGGGCAAACGAGCCGTTACTACCCCGCCGTTCAGCGCCGAGTTCTTACCGTGTGGCCATACTGCAGGAGCAGCATCTTCTGTGTCACCACAAACTGAGCTTTCTTGTTTTTCACAACCAGGTTTCCCAGCAGCCTAGACAAGACATCTGCCCTAGCAAGACAAGTCAAAAGCAAAACATTAGGAATCCACGTCATTACTGCCACGCTCCTACTAATCACAGGAAATTCTGTCAGCAGTTACTTGCAACAAAGTCTCTAAAACACCACTAAACTTTAAGAGTGAGTGGGTAATTGCAAAGAATGTTTTTGCTTGTTTTTTTCACTGCGTGTCACAATGCAGATCCCTAAGGAATGGTGCAGGTTCTACCCGAGAGGGAACAATCAGCTACTTATACCCCCACAGTCTTTCTGAAAATGGCTCTGTAAGAAAATGTCTACACACACATCACTTCTCAGAGTCTGATTCTACAAGTATTTGTGAAAACAACTCGGCCTTTGCTCTGGATCAGGGAGAAAAGCAGGGCTCTTACCCGGGTGCTCTCTGCACAAAACCAAGGACCACCGCTTCCATCCAGCGGTCTGGCACACATTCAACCAACCGCCAGCATATTCTTTGCCAGATGCAGTCTGACTTGGTGAGATCCGTTAGGCGGGGTACCAAAACGCTCAGGATTTCCTCTGAAGAGGAAGAGAAAACAGGTAAATAACACCAGATGGACACAACTGGTTACTCAAGGTCAGCCTACAGATTTCAAGACCCTTATAAGATGAAGATACAATGTCCAGTTTGCGGTTCTAAATTGCTCCCGTGGTAAGAACGAACCCAAGCAGCCTAAGGCACTTGCAAGTATTTCTCATCAGAGTAAACAGCTAGAAAATCCGTCCTCTTCTTCCCCGACCCTGTTAACTATTTCTGCATTCAGTGGCTTCAAAGTCCTCAGCAGAGCCAGACTGATGGCTACTCAGATGAGAGAGCAGTGAGCACAGAGGGGCAGGGATTTATGCTGGTATTTACAAGGCACTTTCAGACCACTGGACGAAAAGCACTAGAAGAGCAATTAATAGTGATGCCCCAAATGAGAATGAGATGAGAAGCTAATAACCTCATCAGTTTCGGGGAGGAGAACAGAACACGTTCACATACGCTGACAGAAAAGTGTCATCTATCAGCTATGTAGATGAGTAACCCCAGAAAGCAGAGCAGACTGTACAGTCCAACTCACAACCCCCTCCAAGTATTAACTGGTCAGTCTCCCACTCCCTCTGTTGATCATTATCATCAGAGTCATCCTTCCATACTAAAAGAGTAAATCAGACTTTCCTCCTCCCCAAAACAGTATCGTAAAACACTCACTTTGCCCTCCCTGAACGCAGACCTTCCCCAGGACATGAGAAACAAAAGAGATGGAGCAATCCAAGCCACCTGGGATAAAACAGACACAAGCTTAACAAGAGCATCACCAGCATTCTCCAAACAACCTTCAGGAGGAGGCGCAGACACTTCTACAAGTACTGAAGCCTGAAAACACAGATTAACTTTTTCGGTTCAAGAATCATCTCTTCCTCCCTCCACCACCTGCCTTCAGGCACAAAACAGCACCAGGTATTATTTATACACACCAAGAGTCAGAAGACTAAAGTAGCTCAGTCCCACTTTAACACAATGGAAATGAAGCCACCGATTCCTTCAGGACCATTTAAATCTTCCACACAATTCCTTCAGCACAGACTAGGTGACCACAACTAAGCTTCGGGAACAGACGATGCTACTTAACTACTTGTAGGTACTGCAGATATCAGTGGGATTTTTAAAAGCCTCAGCCATCCTCCTCATTCCTGGTGTCTTATGCTTTTAAACATGACAAACTTCAGCCGGAAAGATTAACATGAGGCTCTACAAAACCCATTATCTGTATTTCAGGCACTAGCCAAGCAGGTCCATGCAGAGGATGTTTCTTCAGAAAAGCAGTCTCTACAGCACAGTCCTCCTGCAATCTTACCCCTTAGAGAATCAGAGATCTTCTGCATCACCTGGATAATTGCACTACCCAGGAGAGGAAAGTAGTTCTGTGGGAAGAACACTGGTGGGTTTTTCCCCTGGAGTTTATTGCTCACATGGTCCGGTAAACACACAATTTTGTTGAGCAGAGCCTCCTGCAGCTCAGGGGAGCCAGCCTGCGCTTGCTGCTGACAGACCTCCCACATCACAGCCGACAGCCGTCCCTCCTGCAGGAACTGCTCCAGTACCTCAACAATCTCCTTTGGATGAAAGCTAGGACTGGAAGAAAACAAGAAGAATTAGTCCCTGTCTCTCTTAACCGATAAAAAAATATGTGCACAGTATTGTTTTCCTGTTGTGATCTCACCACTACAACACTGCGGCTCAATCACACGCAATTTTAATCCAAATCAAACTACAATCAAAGCGATTTTAATATCTTTGCATCTCTATAGTTTCCTCGGCTGCCAACACTCCAAAATACTCGATAAGTGTAGCTGAAGACAGTGTTATGACCTCTACGGGAAGCACCGGTGCTGCGTGTGGGGTTCGGTGCGAGGGGTCTAAGGGGGCCCAAGGGGGCCCGAGGGCAGAGCGAGGCCTCCCCACGCTCACTCAGCCCCGCCCAGCCCGGGGGGCATCCTCA
>VWZK01021692.1:663459-714448 GCA_013396935.1 Baryphthengus martii | reverse complement strand
GTGAGTCGCGAGCTATGGCGGGCAAAGGGCACTGGCTGGCGGGACAAGCTCTGCAGCTGGGAAAGTCCGTTCTCGTTCTCTGGAGCACCCCGTGTCCCCTCAAGGTGGAGGTGCCTCAGCCATGTCGCCGCCAGCGCCATTCATTCGGGGATGTCTGACCAGTGGGCAATGAGTCCTGGTTGTACTGGGCTTGGTCATCTGTTTTTTGCAACTATACTTACTGATGTAATAAAAGTTGTTACGTCTGCCTACAAACCTTGTCCTCGTTAATAACAGCCAGGGCTTCAACTCTTCATTTCCATGAGTGACAACCCAGGGAGCTGTGGGTCCTCAGCAGTCGATGCTGGGTGAAGTGCCATGCCCAGGTTGCAGGTTCACAAAACACAAGTCTCTACTTTGAGGTTGTGGCAGACAGGGAGCAGAAAGGGACATGGACCACTGAGAGTGGACTCCCGTGCTGCCTGACCTGCACAAGTGCATTAACAAAATGAGGAAAAGAATGAAAGACTTAAGATGGGACATCATCCAGTGGCATTTCAGAAATCCACAGATTTCTGAGAAGGATATTTTCTCTCTCTCTTTTTTTTTTTTTCCCAAGGCACCTGCTTTGAACTTTGAAAGAAATTCGCCATCCACTTGGAGGCATTGATCTTCTGACTTGGTCATGTTGGATTCCAGCTCTGCTGGCTGCCCAGCTTCTGACTTCAAAGGAACAGTCAGAAGTGTACTTTGACCCCACTCCTAAAGCAAGGCCTTAAACATGACAAACCTCTCTGAGTAGATGTGCTAGACATCTGAGGTGCAGTCATGGGCATTTTAGTTAAATTCCTGGGATTTGAACCCTTGCATTGATCTATGAAAGGAAGACAGTTCCACCTCCTGAACACAGTTTAAGAACATGCCCTATCTACCTCCATCACAGAATGTGAGCAAGAATAGGGCAGGCATCTGTACAATCGTGTGTGACAAAGAGAAGAATTGGTTTATTTTCTCTTCTGCTGCGAAACCAAGGGGGTATTACATGAAACTAGCCATGGGCAGGTTGAGTTAAAAAAAAAAAATGAAGTTGTTCTTCACACAACATCTTGTTCAAGGGCAGATTTCCCTGCCATAGGATGTTATAGCCTACTAAAAGTTTACATGGGTTCAAAGAGAAACTGGACTATGTCTGTGGAGACTATTGGACTCTTATGATGACCACAGAATCATGTAGCTTGCAAAAGACCTTTAAGATCATCAAGTCCAACTGTTAATCCAGCACTGCCAAGTCCACCACTAAACAATGTCCCTCAGCATGACATCTACATGTTTTTTTTAATTTGTCCAGGGATGGGGACTCTGCTGCTGCCCTGAGCAGCCTGGGCCAGGCCTTGACAACCCTTTCAGGGAAGAAATTTTTCTCATGTCCAACTCAAACCTCCCCTGGCACAACTTGAGGCTGTTTCCTCTTGTCCTATTGCTTATTCCTTGGGAGAAGAGACCGACGTCACCCGGCTCCAACCTTGTTTTAGGAAGTTGGAGACTGCAAGAAGGTCTCCCTTGAGCCTCCTTTTCTCCAGGCTGAACAACCTCAGGACCCTCAGCTGCTCCTCACCAGACTTGTGCTCTAGACCCTTCCGCAGCTTCACTGTCCTTCTCTGGACACGCTCCAGCCCCTCCATGTCCTTCTTGGTGTGAGAGGCCCAAAACTAAACCCAGGATTCAAGGAGTAGCTTCACCAGCGCCCAGTCAACAGGGACGATCCCTGCCCTAGTCCTGCTGGCCACAATAGTGCTGATACAAGCCAGGATGCTGGGGGCCCTCTCGAAAGTATCCCAGTGCTTCACTGGGGGGAATGTACTTTGGGAAGTGCTACTACGTGCTTCCTCTGCTTTTATATTCCTGCCCAGGCATCTGCCAGTCAGCCTGCTGGAGCTGGGGTACTGACCCAAAGGAACCCGTGGACTGACCCAGCATGGCTGTTGTTCTCTCTTTTCTTCCAACTAACTTGTTACACATAACATTTTAAGTACCATAGCTTTAATTCTTGAGTTTTATGGTGTTTTATTAAAATCTTTGGTCCATTTTTGTGCTAACCATTTTTGACCATATTTAGAGTAAGCACTGAGCAAAGGAATACTTAATGAATGTGCTTGTTGGTGGCTGCAGCCATGGCTGGAGAAGAAGGCTTGGTAGAGCCGAACCTCTCCTATACCATATTTTAGCTGAAAATCCAAAGATGGCTTTATGAATGATGGCAAATAACACTGTCTTGATTCAATAAATGTCCGTATGGACTAAAGATTAGGCCTTACAAAAACAAGTCAGAAGTCTCAGCCCACCTCACTTGCAGGACCTACGGCTCTCAGCAGTTTGTACTGTTTAGTGACAGCCTCTCAGTGCTCATTCCCAATCTAGCCTGCACCCCCCTGCTATTGCAGAGAGAAGGTCCTGTGGGAGAGGCCGTGCCTCCTTGGGCAGGGGAAATGGAGACCAGGCTTGCTCCTACTCATCTGTGCTCTCTGCTGTTCGGCTTTAGGGCATGATGTTTAAAATTGTCTCCTCTCTCAGCTGTAAGAAAGCCATAATGGCTGGCTGATCCCAAAGCCGTGCACACCCTTATTCTCCTAATGGCTCTCCTCTCTCCAAGGGTGGTCAAGTGAGTTCACTGAACCAGCAGAAAAGTACTACTACTGTGAAATAAAAAGAAATTTCATGCCAGTTCTTACCCTGAAGCAGGTCCCCACAGAGTTGTGTGCAGCAGGGCCAGCCCCAGGATGGTGGTAACAGGGTGTCAGGGAGTCTGAGCTCCCCTCCGTAGCTGCCAGCAGTTGACAGGACTAAGGCTTAAGGGCCAAACCTGAGCAAGAAGCGACATTTGAACATCTCATTTGGGGGCACAAGCAGAGGCGAGAACAGGTCAGAGCACATGTCCACTTCGGTTTCAGAATGAACAGCACCTTGTGTCCCATGCCAGCCGCTCAGCCTGGCGCAGGGAAGCCCACCCTCACCACTTGTTGCGCAAGGGGCTGGTGTTTCCACATCTGGATTGGGACCTCCAGGGGCAGCACCGCTGCCTCCTTCGGGGTTTCTTCTCCAGCCTCTGGCACGGGGCCAGCCAGCCACATCTGGCTGTGGTCTGGGATGGGACGGACGGCAGGTCGGCACCCTGAGACTGCGAAGGTGACATGGCTCCTTAGGGTCGTGAAGTGAGGCTGCCCTGAAAGAGTTAAGAGGAGTGCTCCTCCCTCCCCGTACATAAGTCTCCTCCTGGGTGACCTTCCCGGCAGCCTTTGCTGGCTCTGCCCCAACCAAACAAAGAGGGCAGGAGCTTTTCAAACGGCAGCCTCCTAAAAAGTTGGCTGCTGCAGAGCTGGGCTGTGCTGGGACCCTGGCTGGCCGCGGCCACCGGAGGATGCAGCAGCGGCAGCAAGTTGGTGCCGTCGCCTGGGAGGATCCCGGCAGTCGCCCGTAGTCCCTGTACGTGGATGCTCTGCCTGTTTGCTTCTGTGCATTAAGCTGCTTTGGGTGCTGGGAGCGTGATGGGGAAGGACGGAGAGAAACTTCTCGCAGTGGTAGTGCGACGGGGGTGCGAGTGGCAGGGAGGGGTGGCAGCAGGCAGGTGTTGGTGAGCTCCTGCAGCCCCCAGCCACCCCGTGCTCAGTGGGTGCAGCTCTGGGTGGCGCGGAGCCGCTGCTGCTCGGCTGGCGGAGGGGGGCCGCGCTCCAGCGGGGATGCGGAGCTCTGGGGCCTCGCTGAGGCTCAGACTCAGAGCTGGGGGTGGCGAGCCTCAGCTGAAATGCCGTCCTCCAGCTGCTACTTGAACTCAGAAACCTGCCTGGCAATCTTCCAGCAGAGGTGCAGACCCTTTTTAGTAATTGCCCGTGTGTCAGTAGACCACTGGGTGGTGAAGTTAAGGCAGCGAAGGACCGCAAAGCTGCTCCAGCCAAGACATCGCAGACAAGCGCGAGAGGAAAGAACAGAGCTGTGCGAGTGCTGCTTTTGGGTCTTACCTCGGTGTTTTTCAGTCCCTTCATTCTGCACCTCCAGGCTGTTGATGAGAACAGTGCTATTTACTGCCACTTCTGCAGGTGATCTGCCCCTTCGGTGGCCGATGGTGGTTAGGACTAATGAGTCAGCATCTCTAAATGCCACCTGAGGCTGAAAGTGGTTGTCTTGTGTGCTGCACCATCTTGCAACAACTGGGTGCTTCATTTTTCCTTCCTATTTATTGGCTTTGAGTTGTGGAGCTGCAGTGGTACGATAGCGTGGCTACAGAGAGCTTCCCCTGAGCCCCAGAAGATCCAGGTGATCCATGAGTCATTCTGCCAATAGTAGCACTAGACCACTGGTGGTGGCGTATTGTGGTGAGGTGCGAGGTGCTGTGTGTACCAGGTGTTGCTTTGCACTTGTAGGGACTGCACTGGCTCAGCCCGCAACCTTTTGATGCCGATGTCTTCTCTGTGCTGCAAGAACATTGGTCCCTGGTCAGTCTGTCGGTCCTTCTGCACCTGTATTAGAGTGGGGCAAGATGGGTGTCTGGCTTCAGAGAATACAGTCTGTATGACTTTGGTAGAGGAATTGCAGGATGGGGGATTTATCTTCTGAGGGCTTGGAAACTTCATCATAATGTGTAGTTACAGCCGTGGTTATCTCTGCAGACAGATGAGATTAGCCTGAGTTTCCCATGGCTGCTCTGCTGAGTAGCTATATAGGTTTGGAACAGCAGAAAAAAGATTTTTGGGGTTCTTCTCTGATTTGCAGAAGGAGGTGAATTTAACAGTTTACCTGAAACCCTTCTAGGTGAGTTAAGTCTTCAGCAGCTGTCTCTGAACATCTGGCTTGCCTTCTCTTGAGGTCTGTGGCTGATTCTTGAAGTGCGTGCCAGCAGCTAGGCCATGGACAAGCTCAAGACTTCAGGGCTGTCTGCACCTGAATGTGCCTATGCACACATTTTTATTTCAGGCCTCTTAGCCTAAAAACTCTGCCGTGATGCACTTTTTTTCCCTCTATTTTCCTGCAACAATTAACAAAGCACATTCTGATGTTATAAGAATACGCTTGTTCAATGTTAACCTTCCTCAAATGTCCTGGCTTCACAAGGAACAAATATCATCTTACACTTTTCAGTGATTTTTTTTGTTTCCTCTTCAGGCATGTGAAAGACATTAGAAAATCAAGATATACCTGTGGTTTAGCCTTTGCAACTCTCTCTGCTGGAAGGGCTACATCTGTGGAGAACAGAGACTTAAAGCTCCCTAACACTTTAAAGAGAGGCTAATGTTCTCTGTACAGGTAAAGGCAGGACAGTGAGATACTTGGCATTTATTATTCTTGGTTGAATACTTAAGCTCAGCTTGACAAATGTGTTCAGTCTCAGGGCAGAGATGGATTTTTGAGCCTGGATGTGAAATCCAGCCTGCTCTTCTCCCTCAGGCCTTTCCAGGTGGTCAGGGAAAGCTTCTTGTTCCTTCAAGCTGTGGTTCCACAGCCCTTAATGTCAGGTATGGACACTCCAAATAATTTCTTAATACCAATCTGACCTTTACCAGGTACAGGGACAGCATCACAATTTTTTCACAGATTTGCCAAGTTTGTCAGACCACGTGATACAGTGTCAATGTTGACCTGCAGTTTTGAGCTGTAGCAGAGCTGATCCAATGCAAAGGTTCTATGTAAAAGCTTTTCATCAGTGTGCTTATTTTATACAGTGTGACTGCGTTGTGCTGTGTGGCTTGGGACCCTTTGACCATTAGGGAGGATTTTCCTTTATTCTTAAAACTTCTCTTTTCCTCCCCTCAAATGTGAGGAAGCAATACTGTGTTTATACTGTTGTTACCCTGTGTCCCTAAACAGTCCTGATGATACTCATTACACATACATGCTTCTGTATATCCTACCGTCTTATCTTTAGACCTTTTCCCCAGTTAACACAAGGCTGTCGTGGCATTAGCTGGGTCAAATGCAAACTATATATCATCCTGTTCACTATTTGTTTTGCAAACCCTCAAACTGTTAATTAAAGAAACCTTGCAGGGACCCACCTTTCTTCAATTTGCACGTACTTCAAACCTTCAAGTAGAACCTTAAAGTTTAGTATTTTCCAGTTGAGGATCTAATTTTTAAAGTGTGGCCAAGCAAGGCCTAGTTCCTCAAATGCTCTGAAAGCAGAGCCTAAAGGGACCGATCAGTTGTCAAAGGTGAAAGAGCAAAGCTAGGTCTGGGCTCTAAATAGTTCACTTCCAAATCCTGGGCCAGATACACAACCTTTCCTTCTCTGCCATTCTGATGGCTGAAGTACAAGTTGATTAAAAAGCTTCTTATGATGTTATCCCTTCAGAGGAGGAGCCAGCATGGCTCAGGTAACAGCAGCACCATCTAAATTCAACTGGCCCATCTCCTTTTAATAAACCAGCTGCTCCTTCACCAGTTTTGCAAAGAAAATCAGGACTCTGTAACATGGGATACAGAAGATCGGTAGCAGCTGATGTTATTAGATAATGTTATTGCGTCCCAAAGGCTTGACAAATCCCACAAAACGGTGACACTGGGTAAAATTACAGCCTGGGAGAAATGGCCATTCTTCCTCTTCTGGCAACATTTCTATGTAGGACCCCTAACACTGTTACTCTTTCTCCAAGCTAAGTGCCATTAAACCACATTGTCAGTTCTTTCTGATTACCTGTCTCCATGGAGCTAAGGCTTTCCAGCTTGTTTGTACAGCTGTGAAACTTATCTATGTGAAGAGCTAAGAACTATTCATGTCACTTCAAAGCTGTGCCAGGCAGGCTCTGAAACAGGACCCAGAAGACAAGAAACCGAGTGGATCATTGCCATATCGGCTCATCTTTCCTGTCCAGCACGGCTGCCTTCAAAGCACATTTCTCTGCAAGGCAAAAAGTTCCCCAGCAGATTAGCCCCTTCCACAGCACCTTTGCTTTTGCTTTACTCAAAATGCTTCTTTCTTTCATGGTTGCAAGAAGTTTTTTTCTAGATCTGAATCAAGTGTAAACCACCCCAGTCCTCTTTGTGCTCCTGGAGGATGTTTTTATTGTTTTATTTCCCCCTCTGAGCTGCTACAGAGTGAAAAAGGACACATCTTGCCAGCTTTTGCATTGGCTATTTAGAAAGCTGTGGGAAAGCAACAAAACTGATGAGGATGGATCAGTGTCCCACCCCAGCTGCTCGCAGCTGCTCCAGCTTTCCAAAGGCATGCTGGGGATCTAAGGAGGAGGGCTGGAGATTGGAGGCGAAGTATGCAACAGGACCTTGTTGAGCTGCAAAAATCCACAAGGCCCAGGGTGAAGGGAAGCCTGGTAGATTGGGCTTGTGGTTCCTTACAAGGTCCATGCAGATCAATCTCATTTTGCTAATACCTTCCCCTTCTTTATTTTCATGTGTTTGTGTAGCCTGGGATGCCCTGCACATCTGTAATGAATTAGTCAAACCGCTTCCTATCCAGTGCCCTGGTACACTGGCTCTGCGCTGGACAGAGGCAGTTGAAATTGAAAGGAAAGGGATCTACCCATACCTAACTTTGTCCTTCGTAGTTCTACGTGGACCTTCTTAGGGCAGGAGTATTTTGCGCTCTCTGCAGCACCGCAATCTCTCAAGTCCCATGTGCATTGGGATGTTAACATTAATCAACTGGTTTCAATTGTTGACACCAGACAGGATGAGCTGCATCTTCTCTCTCTCCATGGGTTGCAGCTTTTGCCTCTTCCTCGGTCACAGCCATTCTTAGCATCAGCAGTTTGTCTCACTGGTGAGACACGTTGCTCTACCTTGGTATCTGCTACCCTTGTACCTGTGCTGCTTCTGAAATGGTAGATTGAAGCTTGTGCTAGTTAAGTCCATCCATAAGTAAATGCCTCCATCTCTCCAAGACTGTTCCATCCCTGAGAGCCAGGCTGGTTATGATAGTGCTATCTGCACCTACTCCGGGTGACTTAAACAGCCACTGGGAAAACACAACTCCAGGGTAAAGTAGTTGCGTGGTTGTCTCAAGGCACTAGTGTCTGTTGAAGACTCTGTGGGGATCTGACTCTTCCCTGCTTCACCTCAGAATGAATTTTGGAAGACGCTTTGCTTGCACCTCCCCAGGGTAAAAATGACGTGCGTCCAAGAGCAAGCTTGCAGCTGTGAGACAGAAGGGAGAAGTCAATCTTCTCAGATGCGAGTCAGCTCTCTGGTCGCACAACTAACATTTAACTCTTGGGGAACCTGGCATTCAAACTGTGGTAATCGGGGCTGCAGAAAGACCGAGGGAGACACAGGCGGCAGTGCAGCCGGTGGGTGTCTGTGTGTGTGCAGGCAAGCAGGGGAGCTTCACTTGCAGGTGGATCCTGGGGAGCTCCTTTTTTTCCTCAGGTTCACCTCCCAGAGCTGGAGCTTGCACTCGTGCAGAAACAAGTGGTGAAGAGGAAAAGCTCACCTGCGTGCCCTATGGGTAGTGGTTAGCTAACTTCACCTGGGTTGTAGGAAACTCGGATTCACACTCTTTCTCCTTCTCCAAACTTAAATTCACTCTGCCCTGAAGGGAACTCTGGGGCGTGTGCGAGTGCTGCCTTCTTTCTTCTTCTCTCTTGAGGATATTCCATTTTGTGTATAATATTTTCTGGGCCAGAGAGTAGGGGAGCTAAGGGAATAATCCTGGTGATGAGAAAGTTGCTCCAGGCTCTGGTCTGCATTCCTGTGGATATTACTTTGTGCAGAGTTATGGGACAGAAGTGTTACCAGCAGTGATGCCTAGTTAAAGGAGCTTTCCCAGCTACAACTAAGTACTTAAACACTTGAGACATTGCAGGGGTTCACCAGCAACTGAAAGAAGGGTGGCTGATGTGAAATTTGGACAGGTGCCTAAATCGGCAGGCTGAAGCAAAATTCCTTTTGCAGGCCTGGCTATATCGCTAAACATGCAGCTGCTCACACAAAGATAGGTCCAGCTGGGTGAGGTCTCGAAGTCCAACCCAGTGAAGGGTAAAAAGTGAGCCTGTAGTGCTGGTGACAGCGCTCTGGCTGTAGCCATAAGCCAAGTGTTCCAGTCACTGCGCCTTCTCCCTGCAAGTACACATCCCACTGCAAAACAAGGCGGATGGGTGGGGGAAGGACACCTGCAGACCCACGAGGAATCATGCTGAAGCTATCACAGCTCGCAGGGGAATGATGTTGTGTCCACACAGGCACTCCTGCAGGATCAGGTCATGCAGAATGACTCACATTTGTGGCAGATGCACAGTGCAATAGCCGGGTTGGTGTAGGCAAGCTGTTCGTTTGGAACCAGAGCTTCTAGTGCCTGCACACAGCTCACAGCACTTGTGCTTTGTATGGAAACCTCCGAGCCAAGCAGACTTTGTGGTGCTGCGCTGTTTTAGAAATAGCAACGGCTGAGTCAGCCCAGATGAGATTGTACCAGGGACTTTCTGGAGGAGATTGAATCCTTCTGTTTTCCCAATATCCCCAGAAATAAAAAGGGTAGAGTCAGAGAGCAAGTGCATCTGATTGCAGTACTGTGAATTTGCTTCCACTGATGTGCTCCCTTTCCCTGTCCTCCTGCAAAGCAACCACTTGAATTAATTCTGAGTGGCATAAAAAAAACCTTCAGAGGAACCTTGTCACCCCCAGCCTGGCCCTGAGAATTGAAGGCAAGTCCATCCTCGATGCAGATCTAGGAAAATCTCATAATCTTTCCCTCTCATTAGATTGATTGTTTTTTTCTTTTCCTTGTGCAAAAATTATAAAGAGTAACAAACATCTTGTAGGCCAGGTGAGTGTAAAGGTCTCATCTCAGTGAATGTGTAACTTGAGCAGCTGTGTTGCATAAGCTGCGT
Source organism: Baryphthengus martii (assembly GCA_013396935.1). Taxonomy (NCBI): domain Eukaryota; kingdom Metazoa; phylum Chordata; class Aves; order Coraciiformes; family Momotidae; genus Baryphthengus; species Baryphthengus martii. The sequence goes on along the minus strand of VWZK01021692.1, from coordinate 704,639 downwards.
GCATAATATGGGCTGGAGCTCCTTTGGGAGAATCCCCTCTGAAGAGGGAGAAAGGAGGAGGTCTCAGCTGTGGAAATGGGGAGCACGTTTAGTACAGGAAAACTGTGAGTTCACAGCAGGACTTTGACGATTAAAGATGTAACTAGAGATGGAGCCAAACCCAAGCTGTCAGAGAGGCTGGCTGTTGTGATCTTGGAAGAAATAGCTGGAATACTGTATTGTCCGGAGGAGTGACCTGTTGCTTTTGCTAGCAACCTTTTTCTCCTACTCTACAAGGTAGAGAGTAGCTGCTGTGAGCTTTCTATGCTCTCGTGGTGTAAGTGAGCAGGATCTGAGCTGGATTTTGCCCTGGCCTTCTGCTGCACTCACCTCCTGCTCACTAACTGGATTCTGATCTACAGCCTGCTTTTCAGTGTCTTCTCTGAAATGGGTTTCCAAGTCTTGGTCTATCTCTGATCAGTAAATACCTAAAAAGCGCTGCTGCAGAGGCAAGTACTGTTCTTGAAGCATAGGGAGCCTGGATGAAGCTATCGTTGAGCCCCGGCGTGCTGATGCTATCTCCACGGGGCTGCTGCCTGCAGCCATGCACTGCAGGCTGGAGCCATCCTGTGGAGCTATGCGCTGCAGTGAGGAGCCATCCTGGCCAAAATCCTCATCCTGCTGCCCCTCCAGCAAATGGGGGGCTGTGAAGGAACACCCTGCATTGGGATTGACGAGCTGACTGGGGTTAGTAGGGCAGGGATGATCTGTGCCTCTCATGAGCTGTTCTCAAATCCAGGAGGGCAGGATGGTGGGAGCTCTGCAAAGGGCTGGGGAAGGTCTGGAGGGGATGAGCAAGCAAAGAAGAAAGGAACTGGGACCCGGGGATGGTAAAAGGTGAGCCATGTCTTCAGTGAAGGGGGAGCTGGGGGAGTTGCTACACAGAGACAGTGCATCTCCAAGGTGGTCCCATCATCTGCAGGTGTGGGGTGCTGGCTTTCCTGGCATTTACATTAACTTTATGTTTCTCTTCCTGGCTGTTCAGATAGATGCAGTGCTTTGCTTTTGCTGTAGTGTCCTCTGGGCATGTCTTGAAATACTGTAGGAGGAGGGCAAAGTATCTTGCCAGCGCCTGAGCCGCCTGTAGCTGCAGCCACAGAAAGCTCAAGGAGGGGGTTTCCTTGTAGCATCTCCCCTTGGCATGGGGAAGGTTGGGTATTTCTGACCTTTTCCTCTTGCAATGCAGTGTCTGCATCCAGGGATGTCTGTTTCCTGTATCTACTCCCCCAGCTCTTATCTACAAGATACGTAATGCACATAGCAGGGCATGGGATGCCCTTCAGATGTAAACAGATCTGGATCAAAGTACAATCTACATTTCTGGAGTTACTGTCTCTTTTTCCACGGAAGAAGTAAAATGCAGGAGGGGCACAACTCCTGTGTCAAATTAGGTGGCTCCATTTCTCCCTGTGGCTTTCTGTAGCTGATCTACGATAGTCTCTGTGACTCCCTGGCCAACAAGACACATCATTGTCCTTTTTAAGATCCAGATGTGCCTAGGGAAGTGGAGTTTGGAAAAGGTTCCTATATCACATTTGCTTGGCAGCGACCACTTGAAGGTAGCCTTCATTATACATTGCTAATCCAAAAAGTGTTTTGCTGTGGTGATTCTTGAAGGCTCTTTATTTTGGTCAGGTGAAACCCAAAAGGATGTCCTTTAGGTGGCAGTTGCAGCACTGAGTGTCCATGAAACACCTGCAGATGAAGGAAGCTGATAGGAAAAAACTCTCCACCATAGCTGTATATGCACATACATGTATGTGTATATGCATATAGAGGTATATCTCCATGTAGGTATAAGTGTATATACAGACTCCAAGCACTGCCCATCTTGACCTGGCCCTGCTGTGATGCTTGCAGCAGGGGAAGGGGCTGGTTCCACCACAGGCAGGGGCTGTTCCAGCAGCGCAGCACCCGCTGGGCCACCCATGCACACACAGTGAAGGTGACCACGTCCTGAGTCACTGTGCCTTGACTGACACTACCAGCCAAGGCCACGTGTGTAGGAAGAAAGAGGAAGTACAGGAGATACGGTCATTACATTTATAATTGTGCCTTCCTTACAACTGGTATGTAAATGGTTGCTTTTGCTTCTTCCAGAGGTATGGGACAGTTTTGTCTCCAGACCGAAAGGGCAGGCTCTGCAGCACCAACGGTTTCCAGGCAGTAGTTGCCAATGTGGGCACCCCCAGTTCTGCTCCTTGTAACCTTCCAGGCCACCAAGGAGACGTGAGGCTCCAGCAGGGACCTGCCAGCCTCAGGCGATGAACTCCTCCTTGCCAGAATTCGCACCAAGCTTCCTGGGATACTGAGCTGCTGCTCGGGATCCTGACCACTCCTGATTCTTCACCGTGCTTCAGGCAGTGGGGAATCGATGTCCAGTTTGGGACACCGGGCAGAGTCAAGCGTGTTGCCGTCCTCCGTGCCCTTGGCAGACCGGGGAACCAGGATGGAAGCCCCACTCTGAGGGGTATCCACGTGTTTTGGGCTGTCCCTAGCCGCTCCAGTGGGAAGAACCATCTCCTTCCTCCTTTCCAGTTGGGAACCTGTCGCTGCTGGAAGCTGGGGATGACAACACATGGACCCATGGCTGCGGCCAGTGGCCTGGCAGTAGAGCACTAACAGACCCTGAGCACCATCCGTGGGGCTTAGTGCTGTTGGGAGGATTTGCCAGCATCCCTGCAGTGGCTGCACTCCGGGGATGTAGGTGCTGGGTGCAGGCGGGGTGCCGGGAGCGATGGGCCGGCTGGATGACCACGCCAAGAGGAGGATCGTGGAGCTGCGCAGGGCCGGGCTGAGCTTCCGCAAGATCAAGAAAGTGCTGGAGCTGGATGACATCCGGGTGACGCCGCAGGCCGTGTACCTCTTTCTCAAGCGGAAGAGTGTAGAGCCAGGATCGGCGGCAGCTGCCTGGGATGGGGACCAACCCTGGCCTCCAGTGCGGGGGCGTGAGGCTGAGCCGCCCAAGCCGCCAGGTGCCCGGCTCCCTGCAGTGCCCGAGGAGGATCCCACGGGAAGCCACATGCCTTGCCCTGCTGGCGGCCAAGACAGCAAGGAGGGCATCCAGATCGTTAGCGTGGCCTCGCTCTGCAAGGACAGAGGGCAGCTCGGGGAGACCCTGCTGGGGGGACTGATCCCTGGGAACGGTAAGGCTTGGCTCCCCACAGCGGGTCACCACCTGGCAGTGCTGGGCCAGCGAAAGGGCTCCCTTACCCCTCACCAGGGAGCCCTCAAGGGCCTTCTCCTTTTGAGTTGTTTCTCTCACTGTCCCTTGCAGGCGATGAGGACTCCCCAGGCACCCCCTCGGCTCCAGGGAGCCGCCTGCCTCCAGGGGGCCCAGCCACTTCCCTGCAGCTCCTGCCTAGCCGAGGGCGGCTGGCTGCACCGCCCGCCAGGAACCCAGCCCTGATGGTGAAGAAGAAGATTGTAGACAGGGCTGTCCTCCTGCAGAAAAAGGTAGGATGCCAGGCGGCATGACAGGTTGGGAGAGCTCATCTGCTCTGGCCAGGAGCTGGTACAGTGCTGCCCAACAGTACAGCCCCACATTGTGCCTGGCTGCATCTAAACCATGCAGATGAGACAGGCTATTGGGAATGAAAGGCTTGTGAAATGCCCCCCTGACTTCTACTGGCTGCACTCTTGAGCAAAGCTTGACTCTGGCATTTAGCAAGCAGGTCTGGAAAGCCCCTCTGTCTGCTGGGGCCATGGGGTGTGCTGCCCACCCACCTACAGCCAGCCCTCACTGCTGCCCTTGGGTGATGCTCACCATAATGATGCCAGTTTCTGCCAGCGTTGGCCTCCAACCTGCAGCTCACAGACCCCTCTTTTAGATGTGGTTTCATTACTGGCTCAGAAGGTTCCCCAAGCCACCACAAGAACACCAGCAGCTGAGTGGCTTGATGCCACACCAGGAAATGAAGGGCTGTGGCAGGCCAGGATGGGGTGACACAGCCAGGATGGATGCCCTCTGGAACACATCCAACTTCTGTAAACCCTAACACATGCACCACTGCCTTGTTATGCTATGAGACCGCCAGGCTGTGGCCATGCATGTATTGTCCCAGCAGATCTTTGTCCTTCCAGCCATCCTGCGCACCATGGTGAGGATGCAGCCCCGTGGCCAAGCACAGCTTTGCTGGCAGCTATGCTGAGCCGTGGGGCAAATGTAAATGACCCAGCAGTCCCAGGACCAGCCCTGGGTAGGCTGTCAGCAGGGTGATGTGGCTGTGGGGCTGTCCCAGTGCTCAAGGTTTACTCCTTCAGAGCAGAGTCTGACCTTTGGAGACATCACGGACAGGCAGTGCTGTTGCCCCACAGAGGATGGTAGCATGCTGGCACCTGCTCTTCTCACCATGGCATCCTGGGTACAAAACAGCCATGAGTCAGGCTGAGCCTTCATCCACAGCCTTGTCTGCTCAGACACAGCAAATACCTTCTCCAGCCCATGCAGGTTTTTATCAGGAGCCCTTGCCAGCTGCTGGAGAGGACACAGGTTGTTAACACCCTTTCTAAGAGAGGGGCCTGCGGGAGGAGGGAATGGACTCCGATCACTCAATATGAGTTATAAGCAGAAGCCACTTTATTTATTACAGCCCAAGCTTTTGTACCCTGGTTATCAGTTCACGCGCCGCTTCCTCTCCTGGTGTTAGCTCAGCTCCTCTGTCCACGCACTCTTTTCTCTATTCTCATAGGCAGTAGTTATCTTGCAAACCATTCTTGTCTCAGCCGGCGAATTCCTCAGACTTGTTTACTTCCATCGCTTCAAGGAGGGAGGTTTCACAGGCCGAGGCTGGGCCCGGCCATGGCCCAGCAACCTGCAACAAGGGCCTCCCTGGCATTCAAAACCAGCATGTGATTCCTCTTGGGGAGCAGAACAGCCCTTTGCTTCAGTGTGTCATACGAGAAATGGAGGTGCTGGAAAGAAAAAAACCAGGATATGCTATCTCTGTCCCTGCAAAGAGCAAACACAGGCCTGGCATCAGCACAGGCAGCCATCTAGGAGCATTCACCACTGGATGGCTAAGCGCATGCTGACAGCACGCGGGACAACATGGAGTTCCTGCAGAGCAGTGTCACAGGGACTGGGTGGGGATGAAGCACAGTTCAGAGCGTGGTGAGGTCTAGAGGTCTGCAGTGGGGTGATGGCTTCTTGTCAAGCCATGTAGCTAAGTGCAGAATAAATCTTTCTCTTACTAAATGCCATTAAAGAGCAGCTGATAACAAACATTTCACCTTGCCTTCTGTCCTACCTCCCACTGCTCCAGGTCAAAGATGCCAGCATTCAGACTGCCCTGCCGAACCCTGTGAGTCCTGGAAATCAAAACCTTGCTTGGGGTGGTCCAGTGCTTCCCCCTGCTCCCAGCTCCCATGCCATTGCCGAAAAGCTGGATGCTGTACAGACAGAGATCCAGAAGCTGAGCCAGGCCCTGCACGCGGTGCTAGAGAGGCAATGCCGACTGGAGCGCCAGCAGGAGCACCAGCAGCGGCTGCAGCAGGAGGTGCTGATGACGCTGCAGCAGCTCAGCTCCACCGTGAGCCATGGAGCCGTGCCAGCAAACCAGCCCTGTGTCCCCTTCAGCAGCATGGCCGAGCCCTCGCCCACCGTGCCAAACTTCAGCCAGTTCAAGATGGAGCTCATCTGACCTCACGCGACTCCAGCAGTGCTGCACTGACGATGCACTGACGGCAAGATGAAGCTGTGAAGAAGGACCACCTCTTGGAAGCTGTGGCAGCTGCCTAAGGATTATCTGGGGCATCCAGCAGAGAAGGTGACTGGTGCCTCCTGTTTTCAGCCCTGTTGACTGAAAGGGGCTGGCTGGGACAAGAGGCGGGGCAATAGAAAGTTGAGGCCTCACTTCTGTGCTGCCCATCCTGGCTGGCACTGGAGCTGGCTGGTAGCTCATGGACTTCAGCAGCTCAGGCAGGCTGTCTGCAAGTAGAAAATGCAACTAAGACAATGCAGGGAAGAGGGTCTCAAAGAAAATGCAGGGCTTCCTCTCACAAGAGTTAGTGCCACGATGATCAATCACAGAAACACTTCATGCCCTCCCTCCACAGAGCTTTGTTCAGTAAAAACCTATACACACCATGGTTCAGAAAGAGTGTGGGGTCTCTTCCTTCATTTCACGTGTCCCTCACCCCACCAGCAAATAGGCTGGGTCTGTCTTGGGTGCTACCACCATGTGTGGTGCTCAACCCATGAAGTGAGACTACCATTCCACACATGGATGCTACTGGAGGCTTAGCATCAGCTGCTGCACCATGGGGGATCTATCACGCTTGTGTATGAAACAACCTTTTACTGAGCAGATTCCACCTTCGTCACCCCTCTCATCCCAAATTCTTGGCAGAGCTGACCCTGCTCCTGCCCACTGTCTGGGCAGGATATGGGCAGGACCGTATGAGTGAGAGATAGACAGTATGAGTAAGAGATGCACCTCGGCGTGAGCTGGGTATTTGTGTCTCTAACCCCTTTTTGCAGGCAGGATGTCCTCCTGGTTGTGGTTCGTAACAGCAGGGGCTCTGCCTGGTGAAGGCTGTTGGTGGTGCAGAGCTGCTCTAGCAGAAAGGGGTGGGATCCTGAGAACTCCCTTGTCTGGTCAAGAAGGGCTCAAGGGAGGCTGATGTACCTTCATTGCAGCAGTGGAGTCCAGAAGGACTAAAAATGGGACTTGCCTGCCAGGTAGAAAGGTCTGCTGGGGGTGGCCTTGGATCATGATCCAGCAATGAATCTTGAGAGGAGACAGAGTGTGTCCTTCCACTGTGTCAGCCAAGCAGGCTTCTCTCTGGTCACCACACATAGCACAAACTTTGCCTAGAAGTCCCCAGCCTGCTTCTTTGAACTCCTTTAGTCAAAATTTAGAAGTGTAAAAATAATTCAGGTATTTGTACACACACACAGATGACTGTATATACATGTACATATATATGTTTGTACACACCTGGGCATTTTGCAGGTCCTTGCAGCAGCTCTGGTGGAGAAGCAGGGGGGGTAACTTGTTAGGAAACAGAAACACACCAGTGACATTTAACAGCCTTAAAGACGCATAATTTTTCCTCCCTGTGTTTCTTCAGAGGTTTCTCAAGATGCATAACAGTGACTGCAGTGGGACAAGCCAGCGGTTTTCGGTGTTCAGAACTCTCAGAGTTGGGTAAACATTGAAAGTCGTACCGTGTCTGTGGTTATTGGTATCTTCCACAGTCTGTTTTCTTGCATGGGAATTAACACAAAATGGCACTCAGGATGATGGTAACCATCTTCTCCATCAAGATGAGGGTGGGGAAGGAGAGAAGAGATGGGTTTGGCTGGATCCTTGTTGCACACATTGCAGAGCAGCTCCACTGACCACCACACCAACCAACCCACCCTGCTGCAGCTTTGGCAGATGAAGAATTAGTCTGCAGAGTGAACGGGGGAGAAACTGGCAGTTTAAGATGCTTGAAAAAAAGAGTGGGGTTTGTTTTCCCATTTCCAGAGATGTCTCCATGAACAGCTGTACCATCACCTGCTGAGCTTAGATTATCTCGTTTGGTCTTTGGCCAGCTGAGATCGGACAGGTGGTGGTTTCCAGTCCGTACAATGCTTACCAGTACAGATGCTGGAGGTTTGTCTCCTTCCCATGCTGCAGGGCTGCGTCCACGCCAGGCTGACAGATCAGGGATGCACCCTCCAGCTCTTTGAAGTCATGACCGATGATCCCAGAAGCCCAAAGGAGCAACCACTGTGCAGGTGGATACCTGCAGACTATTTTTAGGGGAAGGGCTAGCTGCAGCGGGACAGTAGTAGCACAACCTGCAGCTACGGATATAAACACCCAAGCTTGTGAGTGAGCCTGTGTGGTCCCATTTATCCCAGCTACCTGAGCTGATGCCAGTGCACAGCCATCCCCTCACAAGCAGGAGGAGGTAACTCCAAAGCATGACGCTGACAGCAGTTCAAAAAAAAAAAAACAGACCCCGATGGAGAGTTGATCCTGAGCCATTCTCTTTCCCCACTTAATCGTGCCTTAAGCTCATCTGCTCTCAGGCTGCAGATGCTGGAGAAGCGTGCGGGACCAACCCCAGAGCGGCTTTCTGTTCTGTTAGATGATCAATATCGAAAAGGTCTCTGTTGCCTTTCAGGCACAGATCATCGCAAAATCGCTACCAGCATCCCCCCTCTGGCAAACTCTTGCTCCTGCGCAGCGCCCAAAGAAAAATAAACTGTACCAGCCTCTTCCCACAAACCCATCCCCGCGGGTGCCCTATTTGCAGGGTCTCCCCATTTCGGTTAAAGGCAGGAGAAAGGAGAAGGAACACATGGGGGAGCTCCTGCGCAGGACTATGCGCCACAGGGAACGAAACCCACCAGAAATGGGAGAAAACTGCAGGAAAAAATCCACCCGGCCTCCCTCCTGCGCTGGGCAGCCTGACAGGGCGGAGCGGGGCCGGGTTCCCGGCAGCCCCGTCGCCTCCGCAGGTTGAGGGGGGCAGCGGGCGCCCCNCCGCGGCGCAGCCCCCATGGGAAGAGCCGTGCGGGGCCTGCTCCGCTCCATCGGCCGCGGGGAGGCGGTGGGAGGAGGCGAGCTGAGGCACCTGGAAGAAAATTGCAGCTCTCGCTACTGTGGAGGGGAGGCTGCCGGGTGGGCTGAGCATAGAGACATCTACACTCTCCAACCTACGGCGAGCGTGGCGGGACGCAGTTCAGTCAGGGCAGAGCTCGGCAGGGCCGGCAGGAGCTTTAACCGCTGAATGAGGGAAACGTACCTTGCTGTTGGAATGTATTTCTTACCTGTATTTTGAATAAACTCAGGCAGTTAGGCATATTAAAGGCAGGAAAAACCTGGAATACTCAGATGCTGTACGAGGGCACATTTTTCTTGTGTCAAAACCATAGTTTCAGCAGAGGAAGCTGCTTTGTTCAGGTCCTGGAGCGTCGTCAGCCTACATGTGGGTAGACGGGTCCTACTGGAGGTTAGGACTTGCAGCTGGTGGAGAAGGTTGGAGGTGGCTGATCCTGAGTGCGTGGGGGCAAGTGGGAGCATCTGTTGGTGGGATCCAACCTGTGGATCCCACAGGTGGGACCTGTGTTGGACCAGCTGGAGCAGAACTGGCTCTAGTAAAGCCCCTGAGGGTATTTGGCTGAGTTCATGCCCAGCATGGTGCATCATGTACCCCCACTGGGGGCTGTGATGTGCACGCTGCCAGGCTGTGAAGAAGGCGGGTATGTGGTCAGACCTAGTACAACCCAGGACAGTGGCTGTGGTGACAGAAACCACCACGAGCCTGCATGGAGCAGGTGCCTGGTGATGGGTGCTCAGCACTGCACTGCAACACTGAGGGGGGTGGATGGCGCCCTTTGGCCATGGGCATCACATCCAGATGGCCAGCTGTGGCCACCACATCCAGGTGGTCAGCCATGGCCATGGGTGGCCTGTCCTGTTGGTTGGGTGGCCATGGCCGAGCTGCCACTGGGAACATAGAGCAGGGACAGGGTGCGAGGAGGCGAAGAGATGACACACAGAATGAGACTCAGCTCACTGACTAAATCAGGCACAGAGAGCTCAATGTTTATTGGTTTCACTCCAAATGGTTGGTACAAGAAGAGGCTGACTCTGCCGCACGCGCACACACCCGTCGCTGCTGGCAGTTCTCCTGTCAGCCTTGCCCAGTGGGGCTGCATCAAACCCCCATGGCCAACACCGCTGTGCTGCCTGCCAGGCTCTGCCTGCACCCTGCTGCCGGGGAGATCCCGGCCTGTGCCCTGGCCAGGGCCTGCAGCAATCACTAGCTTGTGTCCGCACGGGCACCGACACCCGTGTGCGGTGGCAGGGATGAAGGACCCGGCACAGTTCAAGCTGGCGCAGGGAGCAGCACTCCCTGAACATCTGCTCTGCTGTCATGACAGATGCCTCTGAGCTCCTGCCCTGCAGTTAACAGGACCTTTCCATTTTAATCACTACTCTACATTGCAGGGTTACCTCTCAACTAGCGAGCGTTGCTCCTAAGGCTGCTGCTGCAAAGCAAGTCTAACACACGCAGCCCTCCTGAACCTGGAGACTTCCTTGCTGCTTATAACAAAGTTCTTCTGGAGCTGCTGATCTGTCCTTATAGGCTGAAAGACACCAGGCATTTACTGCTGGGTGAGGGGGGAGGTACCCATCAGGGAGCCAAGATGTGAGGTGCTCCCCATCCCTCTCAGGGCCTGGGGAGGCTGCAGGTGCAGAATCAGGCGAGCTGCAGCCTCCTCACCCCCTTTTTTTCGCAAAGGGCTGGTGGGTGGCTTTGAACACCACCAGCATTCTGCCTCGAAGGACAGCACCAAGCACAGGGTGACCCTGATAGCCACTGGTGCTGGGATGAGAGAATACAATGAATAAAAACATGGCACTGATCCTGTCCCGTGGGACCCAGGAGATGCTCCCAAGCCAATTAGCCTGGTTCTGGGGGACCTAGTCCCTCCAGGAGGATCTGCTGCTCCATGTGAGAATGTGGCCCTTACCTGTCCTTCCTGCTGAACCCACCCCTGCTCCAAGAGCTACATCCTCATATTTCTCATGGGTCAGTGGCTATTTTTTGCCTGGAGGCTATTTACAGCATCTTTATGCTGCTCACCTGCATCCACTCTAGATGAGAAAATCCTTCCTATTTATCCACTTCAACTTTCTTCCTTCCCCAGTTGCTGCCTATAATGGTCACAAATTGAGAGCTGTGCTGTGAGTTGTTCTGTTTTTCTTTTCTTGGCAGACTCCATTCATTGGTGCTCTGCTTCCCATGAGGGCTCACTGGCACATGTCCCAGTGAAAGGACAGTGGGTGTGGAGCAGTTAGAAAAATGCTGCTTTGTGTACCTTTCTGCCAGCCCAGCAGGGGAGAGCCCTGGAAGAGCATCCCAGCTCAGCCGTGGGTGGTCAGGGGGAAGGTTCTCGCTCCCACCCACCTGTGCTAAGGCTAAGACTCCCCACAGGACTTGTAACAGCCCAGAAAAGTCAAGAAGATCTAGGGGTCAAAACAAAGGTCACTGCCTCCAAGTCTGTCCTGGAGAAGCATCACCACACCAGACTTCTGGAAGGTACTCCTCCCTTCTCTGTCAGGTCACGGCACAAAGGCAATGGCCCTGAGGACATCAAATACTCACTGCAGATCCAGGCTGAGGAAGTGAGAGTGCTTTGGAGAGAGCCTTTACATTGCAAAAAAAAAAAGGGACTGGAAAAGCCACTGAATGGGGTTTATCAGGTTAGATGGGATGGATTAGCAGCCCAGACCTGCTATATTGGCTCTTCTCCCACACTGAGCCTCTGCCCACTGCTTCCCAGTGTCACCAGTCAACTACTCTGACTTCCAAGTGCTGCCATGTGGGAGGGGACTCTGGAAAGCCATAGGACAGAGATGCTCTAAAGAAGGATGTGCACCAGTGCTCAGCCCCAGCTCTCTCTGGCTTAGCTCTCAGATCACAGACCGCTGAATGAGCTGCAGGTGACAGCTTTGGGCTGGTTCCACCAGTGTTCGTACAAGCCCTGTCTCCCCTCAGCCAGAAGGGGGAAGCCAGGCAGCCATCAGCTATCAATGCCAGCAGTCCTCAGGTCATGGGATAGCTTTGGATTCTCCATGGCCTGAGACAGGCAACGACTGCTCTGATGTGCTCAAAGAAGCTGACCAGGCCAGACCGTTTGGTGTTTCTTGAGGTGCTGCCTTGTCTTTTCAGACGTGGCCTTTTCTCTCAGGGCCGTGTGGTGCTGACCAGGGCCACAAGGTGGGTGGGAAGCTACAGCTGCTGAGGAGGGGCAGGGAAGAGATGCTGTGGAGCAGTTGTCTTCAGCCAGTAAATGTCTGATTAGATGAAGGCTGCAGCTGTACAAACAAGACAGGATGTTTATTCTCAAGAAACAGCAAATGTACCTGACCTGGCCTCAACATGGGGAAATCTTTCTGCCTTAGCTGCGATAGAACTGTGATGTTGTGATGTCAAGTGTTCTCCTCACCTATGTATGCCCCTAAAGATGCCCTAATCCCATCCCACCCCACCAAACCCCTTGGTTCACTCCAGGTCTCCTCCAGGAAGGCTGCGATGACACTAGTTCTGCAAGCTGCTGCCACACACTGTGGAAGCTGGAGCTGTCAGGGAACAGAAAGGAAAAGGGAATGAGACTCAGCTGAAGACTGCAGGAATGGGATGTAGACAGAGACTCTGGGGGGAGGAGCAGAAGGAAGAGGAGGAGCAGGAGCAAGCATTGACAGGCCATGCCCTGGTAGGAAGGCAAGTGTCTACTCAGGGCCAGCTTCACTTCAAGGGAGATGGTGATAATGGTGGCAAGGACTATTTCTTGGTTGCTGGTTCAAGTGCCTCTGGGAAGTCTTGAGACCAGCAATGCCTCTGCCAGCTCTGCACTTCTTACAGAGGTCCAGGCTGTGTCTTAGAAGTGCCAAGAGAGTCTCAAACTGGTGAACAGATCATACCCATGGAAACCACATAAACACGAGGCTAAGGCAGGAACCCTGTAGTGGTGGAATAAGGCAGGCAGATGGGTTTAACCTCATTCCTCCTCTCTGGCAGCAGACAGACAGAGACAAGCCAGTCAGGAAGAGGCATCCAGTGGGACCTACAGTCCACTGGGACTTCTGGTGCAATACAAAGCACAACTTCAGATTCAGGACATCAGCCCAGCCCTTGTGCTCTGCAGTTTCTTGATCCACGGACGTGGTGGGTAGACAGGACAGCCAGACATACTGACCGCAGACAGGTCTCCCAGGCTGTGGCCACCTGACCCCTTTAGTCTGATGGAGCTTACATAAAACAGGCAGTGAGTCATGGGGAGGGCACTTACCAGCTACTGCTCTAAGTAGTATCGGTCTCAGGCTGAAAACCTCTTTCAGGCCTACAAGAAAAGAACAAAACCGAGACATGCAGGCAGTCAGGGTGGGGATGACAATCACATCCTAAAGATAGAGGAGAAACTAAATAGTAGCATAGCTGCTGGCGGGAAGGACACTTTCACTAGGATAGAGCAGTGGTCCTCACCTCAATGCTTGCAGGTGGGATCTACTGATGCTGCTCATGGGCTGAGGATGCAGCAGTTCAAACTGTCACTGGGGAGAGCAGAGAAGCTTTTGGTCAACCCAGTTGCAGAGCTCTTTGCACGCTTATGGCTCCAGCTCAAATGCTCATCTTCTTTGCAGTGGTGCAAAGCCCAAATGACTTCAGTGCTCCAGGGTGGACTTTACACCAGAATGAGCTTTAATAGAGTACAGCAGCCACAGCAGATCAGGTTGTCAAAGGCTCTTCCAGCATGCAGCGGCCTGGTGCCCACTCTTGAGGAGCATCCCAGCTATGAAAAGCTGAGACTTTGTCCAGTGAGGGCTCGAACGTTTGCACATACTTCAAAGGGGGTCAAAACATGCATATAACCCTTGATGCTAGGAAGCATGAGAAGTTCTTGCTTTCAGCTACATGCAGTCCTGACAGAAAAAGATGACTTCTTCCCAGCTCATCAGCTCCTGCGAGATGGACTCTGAATCGACTTCCCTTCTCTACTATACGTTCAAGACAAAAAAAGGAAAGTTGCCTGAACATCTGCCTGGTCCTGGACACTGGCTGAGCATCTCCACATGGAGTGGCAGGGCCAGGCCCTCGCTCCCTGTTGAGACCCAGCCCTGTGACCAGGACATGGCTTTGCCAGGAGCAACACTCTGGGGAAGAGGGTCGCACCAAGCTGCCCTCCCCATGACACGGTGGAAGGTGGCTGGCACAGTTAACCAGGGTTCCACACCTGTGAGGCACGATCGTCCCTGCTCCTCACTCAGCTGCTTCTGGAGTGGCTCTGCACCGAGGCAGCTGCCGAGGAAAGGACTCTAAGTACAGACCAGCAGGTGCTTCGTATGTCTCAGAAAAGTAGTTTCAGCTGTGAACATGACCTGATGCTCAGGCACCACCCTCAGTCAGCTTGAAATTGCCATGACAGAGCACTTGGCATGACCTACCTTGCAGAGGCAAAGCAAGGTGGAAAAGTGTCATTACATATACATACCACACACACACAATATGCTCTATAGGACCTAACATATTGTAGACAGCTAATGCATCACACCTGTCCCCTATAAGGATAACAAGTGTGCATACACCAACTATCTGGGAACACATAAACTATCTTTCACCAGGCTTCATTTCATGAAACCAGCACGAATATTTAACATGTGCCAAGAAGATGGAAACGGGCAGAGGATGGTCTAGATAAATACATACACACATATCTCTACATGCACGTACATTCGTCTGTACGCTCTGCATTATGCCAGACAAAGAGCACTACCATGAGGTGCGACACCCAGCTCCCTTAAGTTGTGGATTATAGGACCTCTCTCAGACCATGTTAAGCATCAACTGCTGAAATGGAAAAGAAATGAAATCCCAAGCAGGTGCTCTTTAATGGCTGAACAATGTAAAAAAGAGACACATACCCTTTTTCTTTTCATCCTCAAGTGGCTAGAAGCCCGACAGCCAGCTGTCTGGCAGCAGGAGCCCACACTGGGTTTCCATGGGTGCCATTTCTCCCTTTCCTGTCACTTACATTATGGTAAACTTTGGAGTGCGACTGAGCCTACTCTAACATGGCTGTTCAGCTCCGGTCTGCCAGCACAGCTCATTTTGAGGTCTCTAAGCCAGCACCTCTGAGCCAGCACCTCTGAGCCAGCACTGAAGGAGCTTAGCAACACAAATAAAACCTTTCCTCTCTGCCTCAAAGGTGAAGCCCCCAGTGTCCCTGCACAGTGACTGAGGGCAGCTCAGACAACACAAGACCAAGCTGCAATGCTGCCTCCAGGGTCTTACTGGGCATGGCCGGTGTGGCCCATCAGTATGCTGGTCAGACTCTGGGTTCCATCAGAGGCTCAGCTGCCACCCAGAGACAATGCACTAGGAAAGGCCTTTCCATTTCCACGGACATTCCCAAGACAAGACACTATCTCATCTCCCAGACATACACACCAGGTAAATGATGGAAGCCAAGAAGGCCCTCGGCTGACACGTCTGCCTATTCAGTCCACTCAGAAGATGGTCTCTTCACTGGCCCATGCCATGGAAGAAAGTGCTACCTCTGCCTCAGCTCTTCTCCTCACACATGGCCAGAGCTCCTGCCCCACATTAACAAGGGAAAGTATCCCAGAACCATCTTGTGTTCCTCCACATTGCCCATCTTCACAACTTCACCCATCCCCAGCCCACGCCTCCCCCAGAGCCACCTCACATGTCCGACAGGGAGCTACCAACACCACAAGGAGTTGCCAACAGTTGTCCTCTCACCCCAACCCAATAAGAACACATCTAAGCATAGCTGAAACAGAGTCCAGAATAGCAGAAAAAGAAAGGAAGGAGGAGGCAAGAAGAGCTACAGCCAAAACAAGATGCCCATGGAGAACGGCTTTACCGGTAACCCTCATGGTATCTCCTGGAAGCAGTCGGGTGCTGTCTTCTTCTCACATACAGATCTGTGTCTACCGTCTCCTGAACCGCTTGCTCTGGAAGCAGGACAGAGAAAGATACACCTCTGTTGATAAGCTCCTTGCAGCAGAATGCCTGGTAATAGCTGCTGAGCACCATTGGGATGTTAGGAATGGTGCTCCCAAGTGCGGGACCTCGTACAATGGTCCAGAAAACCTGTACCACAGCCCTCTTTCTCCTCAGCTGAAAATGCCTTTATCATCTCAAGTTTGATTAAACTTTTTAAATTTGGCGTCTTTTTTTGGTGACGTGTTTGGAAACCCAGCACATTGACCTCCTGAAGATCACAACTGCTGCACAGCGCAGGAGATCATCACGTCTGCATTCTCCAAGATTTACGAGGCACAGCTCAACTGGGGCTCATACCTGGCCCCCCACAGACAGTACAAGGCAGTCACTGGCTTCCAGCACGAATGCAGCCCTGTATAAACACAGGAACAATGGTCTCCAAATGACTTCATGGACATCCTCGTGGCCTCCCTTTCCTTCACGCTGGCCAACAAGGCTGGCGTTACACCACATGAAGGTAGCACATGCTTTTTCAGTACCTGAAGCTGTCTGTCCTACTTTCCTAGGAAGCACATAAGCTGCTGCGTTTCTCACATAAGTTCAGCCAGCTCAGAAGAGCGCAGATCTGAGTGATCAAACCAGAAATCGCTCCCTGTTTGGAGAATCACCACCAGCTCGGAGCTATTCGGCCTTTTCCTTGGCAGCTGGTGCAGCTGAAAGTCCGGTCTTGGGCCTTTTGTATGGCACGGTCCATTGTGAAGTGCTATACATACTTCTTGTGTTAAATACGTGTGAGCATTTAGCATACTAAGGAGGTATACAAATAAGCTGTGGTTTCCAAACATAAATCTGCAGGGACTGCAGAATGAGGAAGCAGGCAAAGCACCTTTACCTGCATGTAATAAAACAGAGGAAACTAAAATTGGGAGAGCTTCCTTCCCTTCGACACACACAATACTAAATGGTCAAATCAAATTTTGGTAACAGATTTCTTGTAAAACAAAGCATGAATTTAATTAATCCTCTTTTTTTTTTGTCAAAAACGCTCATTATGATTGTGGATAGAAGCAATAAAAGTTTCCAAAAGCTGCCATCAAGAGTAATTGCCAGCAACATTTTGTGGAGGGCCGTTTTGAAACCCACTGACTGTGGAAGGGCTGAGATGGGTATGAACCCATCTCAACTCTTGTCCTGGAAATCCTCATTTGTTTAACTAGTTCTCTCCACTAACAACTCAACTTCTGGGCTCACCACCTTCATGTGAAGGAAGGGTCAGTTTGTAAGGGAAGAATATAGAATTTTTGTTTTGAAGTCGATTACATATTTGCAAATCAGGCTGAGAGGGAAAAGTGTAGGGAAGGGTTTCAGCACCAGGCTCTCCAGCTGGGTGGAGCTGGGCATCGGGAAGCTACTGACTAGGAACCCTTGGAGTGGGCTGGACTGGAGGAGAGTGATGGGAGGGAAGGCAAGACTGAGAGCGTCCACTTCCTTGCTCCAATCTGCTGCCTTAAGCGCCAGGACCACACTGTTTTCCTTTTGTGTGTGACTTCAGGCATGGCCAGAGAGCATCGTCCAGCGCATGCCAGGTGCCACGTGGCTGAGCGCGCCAGCCGCAGAGCCACGCTTCCCCAAGATTATGTGCTAGGCCCGTGAGAACATATTCTGCTTAATGACCCTGTTTTCAGGGCTCTGTAGGCATAGCCACAGAGTTCAGGAGAACGGTCTCTGGGCATGTACCCTCTTGAAAACACAGCGCTCACAGCAGGACTCTGGGTGCTAACTAAGAAGGGACCCGAACATTTGGTTGGGTGTACAGATATTTATGCACGAGATGGCAAAGCCAGGAGTGTTTTCCCTGCCACTCCCGGTAGAAATGGCAAAAGCAAATGCCTGCACAGGAGAAGAAGATTTCTCTGGCCATGATCTCAGTTTGGCCCAACTCACCAATCTCTTCCACAATATTCTCAGTGCTTCCAGGAGGAGTGGTTTTCTCCTGTTCAGAAACAAAACAAAACAAACAAACAAAAGAATAATAACCTCAGGTGGGTGCCCCCTTGACCTCTCCTTCTGTTCTGAGGGGAATAGGAAGTGCTGGGGCTTTCTTGGTCATCACTATGGTTAACATCATGATCACAGAACTGCTGCACTTCTGCTCTCAGCACCAGCCACCTACTGTCTTCAGCTACTCCACCCAGCAAAGTGGTGGCCAGCCCATCCATTTCAAGTTCTTCAGTTATGCTGCTGTGCAGCCATCTCAAGAGCTAAGTCCTTCTCCTCAGAGGTTTTTTTTCCTTAAAAAAGCAACAATCAGCTAAGTGTGCAAATTGGCACTGTTTGCTCCACAGTCTGGTAAAAAGAGCAAGAAGCGGCGTTCTTCATCCTTCTGAAAAACACCGCTAATGTGACTGACATGGACACAGAGAAAGGACGAAGAGCAATGCTGCCCCCAAACCTGCAAACGCATAGTTAAAGTTATGGCAAGTGATAAGTTTAGAGTAAGCAAATACTACAGATTTGCATGTACAAAACATTTAAACCCTAACGACGCAGAGCCAGTGGTACTGCCAGCCCAGTTAAACAGAGGCTGTCCTCCTGCAGCTGCACTCTCGGAGCTGCCCACAGACATGTTCAGGTCTTCAGGAGCTGGATCTCCCACTCATGCACCGAAAGAACCGATCCAGGAATATGCTCACTCTGCTCTCTTGAACCTGGAATGCTAGCTGGGGTATTCCTAATTCCAGCTGAATAATGAACGCAAATGTTTCAGAACATCAGATGTAATTTAAACTATTCAACTCAGCAGCCACAATGTACACAGAAAAAGATTAATAAGGAAAGGAAACGCAGTGAAATGATGTTAGGAATTTCCTTAAGAGGTTCACAGAGTTCATCAGCAGAAACTGCCTACACTGATCCCACAGGTGCTGGAGTATTTGGTGCTTTATTGTTTGGGATAATGAAGGAAATCACACCACAGAGTCCATGAAGTGGCACCTGTTTTTAAATATTAAGAAAAAAGTAAGATTTAGAGAGACAAAAATTAAGAAGCTTTAAAAAAATCAGAATAAGGACTCCCATTTTTTTAACTGCCTTAAGGAGAAAGTAACAAAACTCTGATTTGATTTAATTCAAGTACAAACTATCACTTTTAGTCTTGTGCGTGTGTCAAGTACATGCTGCCATTATCTCCTGTGCCTTTTGGTGTTGGTAGCTTCTCACGGTGCCTCCTCTCCCACTAGTTTGGCGTGTTCGCTGTCCTTTCCCTGCTCACCACAGAATCCAGCTCAGAAAGTCCCATGCCTTGGGTAGGAAGAAATTGGAAACACTGCAGAAATCATATTTTAATCAATTGCAAGATCTCTTCTGGGCTTTCTACCACGTCTTGCATCTTCTGCTCACACTGTAAACTTGTAAATGAGTACGGCCTAAGGAGGAGAGCTGCATCGGAGCAAGAGAGACGCAAGCAGCTGGGAGTCAGCTGACTCCCTTTGCTTTCCTCATTCTTGGTGACTCCCAGTAGCACTGACCGCACGCTGTCCTGCAGCCTATCAATCAACACCACCATGCACCAGAGCTACGAACTAGAAACCAGGGGCAGGAGCAACTTCTGAGCTCTCACGCTAGTATTTAATGTTAAGGTTGGTTTAGATTCTTTTCCTAGCCTAAGAATTGTACTGAATGGGCTCCGGGTCCAGCTGCTTGGGTGCTGATGCTGCCAACAGTGGGTTTGCATTTCAGGTCAGCTTGTAGCCAGGGCTCTCCTGCGAGCAGGTACCCTTCACGGTCACTCCTCATGTAGCCTAAGAAATGAACCTCTCTGAACTTGTAGGAGCTCCTGTCTATCTGCTTCTTTTGTCTCCAAGCACAGCTGTGGCTTACTAGGTTTCCTTGTATGTGAGCTAGTGCAAGGACTTCTGTTTCTTACCGGAATGGCAAACCCCAGCAGCTGAACAGGATCTGACCTTTGAGATGAGAAATCTCCTGTTCACTGTGCAAGTCTCCCTGAAGTCAGGATTTACTGTGGATCTGCTACATGGGCTCTGCTGAGCGCTGCCTGCCCTCCAGAGGTGGCCAGGGGAAAGGTTGGCTTATCTGGGGTTTACTGCTTTCCACCAGCATCCAAAACCTGTTCTTCCAGCAGGTTAGGACCGATCAGTGAGAGGGAACCACCAAAGAAAGGAATGGAAAAATACAGAACAGATGGGGAAAACACACGCAATTATCTCCCCAGACTGCACTTTGAGAAGCCTTCCCTCTGGCAAAGATGTGCTGTGACATTAACTTGACCTCTCTGGTTTAAAGGCTGCCAGTGGCTCCTGCTCTCCATTGGGATATCTGAACAGGTCATACTGGCAAGGTCCTGCATTCCTGCGGGGGCCTGACTGTAACTCAATGCTGTCTGGGTAAGGCAGCCCACAGACTGCAGAAACTTGCCTTTGGGAGCAGGAGTCCAAGATGCTTGGCTCCTGCTCAGAGGTCGTGCACCCCATGAAGGCCATTTGGAGGGAGGAGGTGGCGGCAACGTGCAAGGGTGACGCTTGGACAAAGACAACTTTTAAGCAACAGGCAGGTTTTCCAAACAAGAGCTGTGGGTTTTCTGGGAACACTGTTCAGCGGGGAAGCCCGCTGCTTGAGACAAGAAGTTGAACAGAGCAGTCAGGAAGAGTGGACCAGAGGCTGTGACAGGCTGGTGATGCTGAACTCAAATCAGCCAGCTCAGCCAGGTGCAAGAAGTTTACAGGAGAACCACAATAGTAGGGCACTGGTACTGCCCTTGCACTTGGTAGAGCAGAACAAACTAGGTGTTACGTACCTACAGCTACCCCAGCTCTCATGAACTTATGCTTCCTGTATCCAAAAGGACATCTGCCAAGAAGTGGCACCCATGGGTGCACCACTGCCAACAGACATAGGTAAGCCCAAGTGTTGGTTTTGCTCCATCCTTCCTCAGACTTACTACAAGAGATCAACTTACTGCATCTGAACATTCTACCAGTCAGCTGAGCCAAGGCATGCCCTGATTGGAAACCAAAAGTGACTTAGAACACCTTGAGAGTGATTTATGTGAATACCCAGACTGCCACACTTGCAGTGGGCTAAAAGCACCCACATGATAACTCCTGCAACTCTGCTGGGGAGTTTTATTAAAACCTACATAATCTTTCACCACTTTTTTTGTGATCCCCCTCACTGAGTTTCCTCCTGGTCACTTCTTACTGTTCGCCTGTCACTCACTACTCTGGGTTTGCCCTGCTCTCTCCATCTGGAAAGTTCTCTGGACTTAACAGCTCCCTGACAAGTTGTCCTTTACAGTGATGGCCTTCAATGTCGGCAAAGTTCAATTGGCTAGTCCTGACCTCCTCCTTTCAACACTGTTGTCTCATGACTCCTCAGATTCATCTTATGATTCCCCTCTTCTATCCCTGATTAAATCAGTATTGATAGTAGGCCAGTCCATAAACTCTGGTCCAAAGACTGTGATCCCATCCGGCTTGCTGTGCCGAAATACCTCCCCCTTCATTATCCCTCAAGCACACTCTTGTTCACATTTCATATTCATCTGCTTTTCCAGTTTACTACCCAATTCTATTCCTCACAGTCCTCCAGCCCTCTCTATTCTCACATTGTCTTCAATTATTTTCTTCCAGTTCCTGCTGGAAGCGCCAGTGCCAGCAATCACCTTCTCTACTCTTGAATTGGTTCTCATCACTTCTGAGCCAAATCAAGAGTCTTTTGATTTTCACCTATTACATTTAATTGATGTTTTATCTTGATGTTTCTGCCAAGGCACCATCTCTTGGATGTCTACATACCTTTGTCAACTTGACGTGCCATAGGCATACTTTGTATTTTCTTAGGAAGAACTCACACCATTTCCTTTCTGTCCTAGTCACCTTTGACTCCCTCAGCATAGTTTAAACTACCTCAGTGTATTAATTGGCAACTCGTCCTTGCCTCTGCACACAAGCTTTCATTAAGTCCTGGTCATTCACCTTCCTCTGATCTTTAAAGAGCTAAAAGGCATAGATGAGTCTTTATTCTTTCCTCTCTTGCAGCCCCATCCTACCCTTTCCTTAAGGATTTCTTATATACAGGAAAATTTGGTTCATTTTCAGAAGGCAGACTAAGGTTGTGTCTCCCAAGAGCGCAACGTACTTCCCAATTTACCTCCTGTGCATTCAAAGCCTTTGTAGATGGCCCAAGAGCAACCTGTGTGCATATGCTTGCTGGTGACCAAATGTCCCCTTGGTGTTTATCTGAAGAGAGAACACATTATTACTTTTCTGAACTTGATCTTGAGGGCTGCCTCCAAGCGCTCTGCAGAATAACGCCTACAATAAGACCTACCCAAGGTGGAGATGTGGGGAACAGAACTCAGAACTTCTAAGCCCTGACCACTATCCTTCTACTCACCAAAGGCCAGGATTCTAAAAAGAACTAAATATAAAATACTATTATCAGCTCCCAAAGCCTGAAAGGTCAGTCCCACCTCATCAGTCTCACTGGAAGGAGGAAGTCATTGTCATGTCTAAGACATTACCTTTAGGCTTATGATAGCTCCTCAAAGGGTTTAACCTAGCTTGGCTCCACATCTTGCTGTAGGCCTGTGTACTCTTCAGAGCACCTCTGTAATGCACCGGGATTTTTCACAAAGCCCTTCAGCTGTCTCAGCCCCGGACAGATACACGATCAGCAGTAAATCTGTCACTCTAAATGCTGGTATCATTTCTCACGATTTGGATAGCTAGCAGCCATGCTGAATTCCCTTCTGGTGGCCAGGAGATCTCGAAACCTGGTTTGTCAGAAGTGAGGCAAGATGGAACAAATGGCTCTCAGTTTATCTGTGAGTTCACCTTACACGTTTGCTAGGACTCAGGAAACTCTTCCCTCCTGGGCAGGACTCCAAAGGCTAAATACTCAGCACACCTGCCATATCTTGCCTCCGTTCAGCCTATGAAATAGTCTGCTTTGCATCTGTCCTCATTTCTAAGGAGACACTGAAAAGTCTTTTTCAGTTCAAATCCAAGATGTGACATACACAAGGTAACAATTTTTTGTTGAGTTTTATGCTTTTTTTTTTTTGAAATATAGACATGCAGGACAATTAACTATCCTTCTGATTTCAGGGATTCAGGGACAAAAGTGTTTAAGAGCCTGTCATGGCCCCAGCTCCTATGAGTGCATTTAATCCTTTACAAAGCAATTAATATATTTTGTTTCGGGTCATTCTTTGGCAGAAATTCACAGTGGAACTGTGTGTACTGTGAATACTGCTCTGCTTTAAATCTGATGCTTGGCAATTCTGTTGGCTAACCCACATTTTTGCAAGGAAAGCAAGTGCACAGTCATTCCCATCTTACCTTCTCTGTCCTTCAGGTTTTACAGACTTTCCCCAAAACGCATTTGAAATGTAGACTCATGCTTTCTGAAACTGAACCGCATTTGGTGTTTGCTTAAAAGCACAAAGATCAACAGCGTCACAGAGCAAAATCCGATGGGTATCTACAAAACTGGCATGGCATGGACAGCAACAGCTCACTCCACAACTTGTGCCAAGACTCTGGTAGGTATCAAACTGCGATAAAAACACATGTTTATTAACAACTGGACTGGATAAAAAAAAAGATGGCACAGAAAATCATATGCAAAAGTGTTCAATCACTACAAAGAAGTGGATATTTAAGGCATCCACTTGAAGACTACCTACTGTCTACATGCAATTTCCTGAAATGTTCAGGCACCTGCTCAAGTGTTCTCAGGCATGATTGGCTTTGAGAAAGATTCCTTCAGAACTAAGGGTCTCCCTGAACAGCCTGAAGCAAATCTGTTAAAACAGCTTAATGAAATTCACATCAGGGTAATTTCAGCTAACATACTCTGGATTGCCATTGCAGAAAGCTCACGGATAAACGAGACTTCGTCAAGCTGCAACAGTTCATCATCTTATGATAATGTAAATATGTGTTCACATATAAAAAAGAAACAACAAAACTTTGGTATTCCCTTCTGGAAGCAGTGACAAGGACATTAGCCCTTGTAATTTTGTCTATAAGGTTTCTCTTTGTACAATTGTCAGTTTACAGAAAAACTCGGTGTAAGACAGTGAAGACCATCTACTCTACTGCCTTTAAGGCACAGAATAATCACAAGAACTACCCTGACCATGTAATAGGCATTTTGTTTTAAGAGACTAAGGTACGTATTTATTAATCTTTCTTAATTTGTTTGACTGGGCTCAATGGGAGGAATTCTTTCCAGAACATGAGTCTGTCTCCACCTTAATGGGAAGACTCCTACTCCTTTATTAGCTTGTGGGTCATACTAATTACACTGGTCAACATTGAGCATTTTTGCCCCTTTCACAAAAGTCTGTGAAGCCTAGGAAAGGACTAAAAAGAATTCTAAAGCATTGACCTGCAAGTTGTAGAGCAATCTAAAACCTAGCAATTTAAAATAATAGCTAAGGGAAACGCTGAGCTAACCAGCGTGAGCAGAGCACCATTCCAACAGCCACACCACCCGTTTCTACCACCAGCTCAGATCTCTCTGAACCACACTATGCTGTGCCATGGAGAGGGATGGAACTCACTGCCCAGCTTGGGCAATCCATCTAAATTGAGATGGTGATGCACAGAATGAGTCAGCCTCTGAGGATGCCCATTTCTTTCCCTTGACTACAGACAGAGCCACTGTTAATGAGCTCAGAGTTTAGACATCTAACTTTTCGATCCATAAGTTTAGGCACAGGAATTCTCCCATATATGTCTTGAATTAGACAAGTTAAAGGTTTAGGCTCAGTTTCTTAAAGGTAGTGGCAGGCATGGCACTGTTGAAGAATTTGCCAACCCTGAGCTGCAAGTCTGCACTCCCAACACTTTGCTTTTTCAGTTTCAGCGTCATGGCTCGTTGGAGTGGTGCAGGCTAGGGGCAAGCTACAGGAAGGGGGTGGTGTATGGTTAATCACACCACTAATTACAGTTATTTTAGGCATTTTATTTTTGCTCCTACCTTCAATGCCCGAAATCACACCTCCCTCCCAGGGCACCTAAGTTAAATGTCTGCAGTTAGATAGTGTGCATACTCCTGAGGCCACTTTTGCTCACCTGAAGAGGCTGGCAGGGATACAGCTCCAGATCTGGTAACACTTTGAGCAGAGTACAGAGAACAAAGTGATCAGAAATTCCTCTCATTTAAACAGATGCACATTTATCAAAGGCTGGGACAGTGCCACTGTAGAGCAGAGCTTGGAGGACAAACTGGTGTGACAGGCGGACCAGCAAGGCAGCACTGGTAGGCATGGCATGTGAGGATGAAACCATGCTGATTTTGCTTATATTAAGAGGTTGCTTGCTTGTTTATGGTCATTTTCTTCTACTGATCTTACCTTGTCTGTGCCTTTTGGAGATTTGTAAAGCCCACTACGCAGTGTTGTTTTATAACCAGAGTCAAAGGCAGAAGCACTGAAATGATCAGACATGACAGGGGTGCTGTGACCTTCCTAACCATAGCTGCGAACGAGCAAACGGGTAGTGACAATGGCTGCAGTAAGTAGCTGGCAAAACTTGAGACTAAAGCTGAGTACCAGTTGAGCTGCGATAGATGTGGTAACTGCTCTCACCAGCTCTACCTAATTCTAACAGCCAGGAGAGAAAACACTAGCAGCTGACAAGACTCTTCCAATGAACTCTTCATATTACTCTTCCCCAAAATAACATTAACTCTTCCTACTCTTTTCCCCAAGGAACCAAATATCTTCTTGAGTTGATAGGCCCTCTTTCTGTTTCTTCATCTTGACTCACCCAGTTCTATGAGCAAGTGCCACACAATTAAAAATGCCTCATCGCAAAGCACGATGGTGATACCAAGTGGATAACACATGCAACAGAGCCAGCTTATGAACAAGCCGAAAGCTGAAATTTATTTACACCATGTCCTTGAATAAATAAAATCCAGGGTCAGAGATCTTGGAAACTCCAAGCCTGAATAGTCTTTTGAAAGCAAAGGTCCACAGAGGACCATTAACATCCATCCTTTACCAATTTAATATTTCTACTAATTTGTCACCTTACACCCTTCCTTTTATGTGCTTTAACCTAAATCTCATATCCACTCCATCAACTCAACAAGCCTAAAAATGGGAATGTGCACAGGATGACAATACTGACTCACTTATTTTCTGAATATTCTTCTACCAACTCCTGGACAGAAAGTCCACAAAAAACCTCCTACACGCTGTCTGACAAAGCACAACTGATTAAATGCATATTCTTCTTCTCCTCTTGCTCCTCTTCAATCTGTATCAATCCTTCTCTCCTAATGTATGGGTGGATCCCCACACACGTCTACACTTCAGTGTGCTGGCTCACATTACAAACTGCTGGGACTTGCTGGGTTCTTACAGAGCTTGTGGATCCCATGAAGACTATGCCACAATTAACAGTTCAGTCAACAGGAAGTTAAATCTTGCAAGTCGAAAATTCCTAATTTTCTACACTACAAATCCAGCTGTTACTTAACTGTCACCAGCTGCTAAGGTAAGGAAAGCGATTCAAGGCGAAGGAAATTCTGTATCTGTAAATAAATTCTTGTTACTGATGACAGGCTTGAAACCTATTGAACCACTGCTCATCTCACTGGAACATCCTAGGCTTCCTTTCCAGCAAGGAAAAGTGGGGCAAAACTGTCTCCTCACATTAAAAGAGAAATTTAGAAGTTCACCACGTTTCATGTGCTGCTTGGAATATACCTGATTAAAAGTCGGAGCTGAAGCACCAACAGGAAACTTCAATTTTCAGATACACATCCTGGTATTTGCCTAAATTACTTCTCTGAGGTTACAGTGTGTGCTAGAGAGTTAAGAGATTGGGAGATACCTAGATGCAATACAGAGATGGAGGACCTGGACAGAAGCAGAGACTTCAAGAGAAACAGCGTTTTGTTTTTCCTGCACAATTGCTCAAATTCTATGGTGTTCGAGAACAACCAAGTATCTAGATAGAGATACTAAAATCTGACTGGATGTAGTCCTGGGCAATCTGCTCTAGCTGGCCATGCTTTGAGCAGAGGGGCTGGACTGGCTGATCTCCAGACACCCCCTCCAACCTCATCCACTCTGCAGTGCTACAAGGGATTATATAGATTGGGGCACCCTGAAACACAAATGTGGCAGACAGATTATCTTTTCTGAGAAGAAAAAACAAACAAACAAACAAAAAAAAACCGCAAAAAAATAACAAAGCAGAGAAGCTTTCAGGCACATAAGCTGCCCAGGTATAATGACAGATACTCTCTGCCTTCAAACTTCTGTGCTTGAAAGATGACAGCTCCAACACAGACCTAAAAAGCAGCATGATGGCAGGTCTTGAGAGGATTCCAGAAAAACGCTCTGATGGTATTATCTCAAGTAATGTCATTTAAGGTGTATCACAGTAGCGTGAGAGCCACAAAGTCATGTCATCCTAGGACTGCATTAGTTATCACCGTAGTTTTTGAGGCTTATCATGGGCTGAGGTGGCAGATGGAGTCAGATGATGGACTGAAGGAGCAGAGCCTTTTGCAGCATAATCAAAACCACCCCAAATCCATCGGGAATGCACTGTAGAAAGCTTGCCACTCTTGCCAGACCTGGAGAAGTGAGGAGCCCAGGACTCCAGCACAGGAGTCAGCCTTGTGGGGATGAATAATCACTGTTTTTCCTTGCAGCTCTGCCTGCTCGAGCCATGCTCACAAGAATCACAGCTGTATTAGCACTGACGCGTCATCACAAGAGTTTCCATGGGTATGACTCAAAGATATTCAGGTTAAGGAGATTACTGACTACGGGAAGCACTTCCAGCAGAAGCACTGGTTTTGCTGAACCTCCTGACTGGTGACAAACAGGGCATACACAAATACAGTTCCATCAGAGTCAGGCAAGTTGCCACGAATCCACCCAGCGGGTTATCTCAGCCAGCCACTGAGAACAGACATCTCCAACACGCTCTTTCGGAACTCGAATTCTTGTTGTCACGGGGCACGCGTCCGTGCTCAGCCAAGCACCTTTGGAAACAGCTCTCAACTCACCATCACCCAGGGCATCACACTGGCTTTTCCCTCCCCTGCATGGCCCAAAGCTGGCACCGGGGGTTTGCTAAATCCGTGGCTATGTTAGAGACTTCCAACTTCTGCCTTGTGCTCACAGGCACAGGTGCTCTACCACCCGTGACAGGTACCGCAGACTGGCTGGAAATCTATTTTTCCAGCATGTAGGAGGCCCACGCCTCTCTGCCATCTGCCACCATTCATTTTTTGGTGCTTCTGAAAATAACCTGAAAACAACCCTGCTCTGATTGAGTTTAATGAAGCAGGAAACCCTCTGAGCACATTTTTTCCCCAAATAATCTGCTTAGTGCTCTGTCACACCTACTGCCTTTACCTGTCTTACTCTCCTGCACTCCTGAATCCATTCATCTGCTCCTGTTTTGGCTGTAATGAGTGGATTGCTCAGTTCTCATGAGAACAGGGAGTCAGGGGAAAACGAGGGGAAATCTAGAAAGGATGTTTAGATCATTTACTAATTTATTTGTAACAACAAATAGAAATTGATAAGAAAATATGGATTCTACCCTACTAGGCAAGGGCTTAGAAAAGAGCAATGACCAAAAAAAAGTTACCCTAGCTCCCTCTGAATGTCTATTTGCAAGACAAAACAGCTTCCTACACTGGAAAACAGGATAATTGAAGGTGTCTACATTCATAGCTGACCAACTATGGTCTAAGTCCATTTGATAAGTCTAACGCTCACCAAAAAATCTGCAACTAGCATTGCATCTTGCCAATACTAGTTACATTACTCTGAATTTCCACAGATACTGCTCCTGAATGTCCCTTTCCAGGGGTCCAGCTTGGTGGTGATGTCTCTTTCTCCATCCATAACGGGTTTTAGATCGCTCCTCTTCCCACAATAGTGCCGGCAGAGCTGCAGGCTTTTTCAGAACTGGGCGGGAAAAGCAAGCAGAGATCCTGGATGTGGCTGGTTGAAAGGACTGCCACACTTACTGAAGAAGCTTTCATTGCAAGCTATCCTACCTCTGCTAGACAATGCTGAGGATTTAATTTTCCAGAGATCCTAATTTAGCATGTCCCAACAACCTACATTCACACCGAAAGAGAGATGAAATTCTCAGAAGAAAAAAGAATGATAGCCCCTCTCTGAACAAAAGCATCTGTGTCCTTCCTTGACCTGGGAGAGACCTGAAAGCCTGCACATGTACCCACAGGTTCTCGTGCTCGCAGACAGCACCTAAATCACGTTCTGAGCTGACTGCATCTCCGTCATGCCCTGCACCCAGGTAACCACGCTCAAATACAGCTCCTGAAACTTACCCCGACACTTAGCCTTTGCCAAAGCAATAAACACCCTGCCCCTGCCAGCAGTTTCACCACTAATGCTCTCCCAAGCAAAGCTGCAGTTTCCCATTTCACTTCAACTTACTGACAAGTGCTTTTTTTAGGTTTGTTAAGGTGGTGACTTCTTCCTCACTGCTCCCAAAACAAGGAACAACAAAAAATTATTCGGGATACTTTGCTTCTGCTTGATTACTGTCCATTCCATAGATCAAAGGAGCTCATATTGAAGTTTTCAAGTGTCCAAAGGAGGAACATCTACCACATCAAGTCCTCAAAAAGTGCAGACTGCCACCTTCTAAGCAAGTCAACATTCATTGAAGCTGATGAGCATTATATTAAACTGTATTAAAAGTGACCACAGCACCTTTTCTCCCAAATTTGTGCTCTGCAAAGTCATCTTTAACCACAGTACAAAAATAAGCTAACACTGTTATTTTGCAACATGATCCATTTCTATAACGAAAAATCATTGCTATTTTTTGATCTGTAACAGATCTAATGAAATAGGACCTTCTTCAGTAAATGAAAAATGCCAGTAAGTAAATAAGCACTTCAATTACTCTTTCTGCCCACATACTCTGCACAACATTCTCACATTTTGTGTATTTACTCCTCTGCCTTCAACTGAATTTACAGATTCCCACAGACAGTTCCGGCAGCTCCTGAAGACTTTAGAAGTTGTAATTATTCTGGCTCACTGCAAAGGCTGTTTACAGTAGTGCCTTCATCACTAAGAAATCTGTCTCTTGAGTCTCTGGCAGGATGCAATTGTTGACACCGAGGTCTGGCTCTCCGCTCTAAGGTGAAGGCTTTGTACTGGAGCTCCCACCTGGACCTAGAACGTGCTCGGTGACAGAGCGGGGCACTGCCACTGCAAGATACGTGCCTCAAGAATGAAGAATATAAACAGCTGCTAGCATAAAGTAACATAGCCTCACATAGCTGCCATGAAACTCTGTCATCTCAAGGGCAAAATCTGATGTATTGCAATGAGGATAACGATAAAAATATAAAGGCATGTGTCTTGTTCCAGTCCCTAAAAAAGGGCCTTGGCCAAGGCAAAGAGAATTTTGCCGTTTGCCAATAGCGACTTTCATGTTTACAGAGTACACTACGTGTGACCATCGTGCACAGCAGAAAAATTAACCTAAGTATTTCCCACGAATTCACCACTGGATAGGTGTCTAAAGAGCTCCCGTAACCTGCTGGGCCGGAGCCTCATCTGAGCAAACTGGCAAAACACTGCTGTATGTGGGGAAAGTGAGAGATTTGTAACAGCTGGAGAGCTGCACAATAATTTCCTGAAGTAAGAAATTTTACCTATTTCTATTAATATAGGAAGGAACAATTTACATATAGATACACACATGTGCATAGATGCTAATGCCAACGCTGACGTCTTAAACATAGAACGTACGTACAACCCGTGCCACATAGAGCTGTGTCTGAACAACTGCTTAATGTTGAAATATAGAGTGAAAAAAAGGGAATGTATTATACTTCAAAACAGTGAGGTTTCCCCCCCCACGTCTTCCCCAGCCAAGTTCATGGACTATGTATTTCAACAGAATTTGCTACCTTAGGCAGGAGCTCTAGCTCTGGTTGAAAGTCTTTATAAGCCTCATACCTGAACCCTTGTGTGGCTTGACAGATACTGAGAGCGTGTGGCCTCCTTTCCCGAGTGCTCCTTAGCTTCAGACATAACACCAGTGCTTCTGTGATGGCGAGTCTTCTCATCGTGGTGGCCATCCCTTTTCCTGGCTTCTGTGTCAAACAAGACGTGGGTTAGCCTGTCCAGATAGCTCTCCAGCTCTTCTTGGGTGTGCTCCAGTTTTTTGCCAATATTACTGGGGAAAACAGAAGAGGGTGGTGGTGGGCTTTTGCTTTCCCTCTCCTTCTTGGCCTCTTCCACGTGTGGGTTATGCTTCATCATAAGAAGCACACAGACAAGCAAGATCAGGCAAAGATACACAACCCAGACTTCTTCCATCTCGGTGGTGAGATATCAAGGAGCTAGTAGTGCCTGCTGATGTACTCAAAGGGAAGAAGACAGATGGACCCAATACAGGAGGTGGTCAGCGCTTCCCCGCTGTCAGCATCTACAGGAAGGAGTGTTGCCAGTAACCAAAGCCCTGTGGTAGCTGATGTCAGAGTTCAGTTTTCTAAAGTAGTGTGGCTTACAAATCTTCCTGCAGTTCTAAATAGGAAAGCAGTTCAAACAGTGAGCTGCAAAAAATTTCAAGCAAAGGAAATGAAACCAGTTTGTCCTTAGAGTAAAATAACTTCAGCAGAAAGATACAGGATTATCTGTCACTGCTGCATGTGATCTTAAAACAGCAGTATCTCGCCTCTTTTTTTTTTTTTTTTTTTTTTGTTAAGGAACTGCAGGCTCAGTGCTTATTACTCTTTAGAAAACTTGTCTTCTGTTCCAGTGTTACAATTGTTGTCTTGCTTGAAGTGGTAAGATTTTGCTCTTTCTGAAAACAAAGAAAAGGTAAGTTAGGATTGGGGTTTTCCTCCCCAAAGGAAGGCAATAGAATATTTTATCCTGTAGGGGTCATTAGATGCTGAGTCTGCAGTCTAACCTCAGCACTCTTAAAAAAAAAAAAAGCAAGCAGAAGGGAATATTAGTCACCCAAGTTACCTATTCAGTAGAACCAATTTGTTGGTTTCCTTCTGTCTTTGCTGGTCTTGGGAGAGGGAGTCCTCACAGGAGTGCTGCTTGGAC
This sequence comes from Baryphthengus martii, assembly GCA_013396935.1. NCBI lineage: Eukaryota > Metazoa > Chordata > Aves > Coraciiformes > Momotidae > Baryphthengus > Baryphthengus martii. The sequence continues at coordinate 673,003 of VWZK01021692.1, read as the reverse complement.
TCAGGAGATAATTTCAGCTGAACTTTGCAAGGTTCCCTTTGTAAGCTGTTCCTCAGTGACTCCGCTTCCTGATTACTCAGAGCAGAAGATGGGCAGTCCAAGGACCAATAAATACATTTCCACTGACCAAGGCCAAGGGAAGGGATTGGAAGAATTTACCGGTTAGTAAGCATCCAGGTTAACGGCCAAAATGTAAGGAGGGACGAGCAGCCAGCAGGACAGGGCCAGCCTGCAAGGGAGGGGGCTGGCCATCGCCTGCTCTCTCCCCGCTGAAGACCAGGTCTGTCTGGAAGGGGATTGCGTTTCCTAACCTTTGCTAGGGGGATCTTTTTACAGATGAGGGTGCCAAACCTAAAAGGAGCAGAGATCACACGCAGATTTCTGCTGCCTCTGTGTGGAAAGGTTCTTGGGCTTACCCTGCCACTAAACCAACTACAAATTCTGTTCTTTTTTTTCCCAAAAGTGAGACCTTTCCTCTGCTTTGCTACGGTGACTGGTCTGAGAAAAGCTAATAGCGTTCCTTCATCCGGTTACTCACTTTAGAAGTTGATTCTCAGCCTTTAGTTTTAAGACCAATGCATTAAGCAACTTTTGCTCTGGAGGCTCTGTTGTACTTCGCACTCCCTTTTTGCCATTTCTTTAACTCATTCTTCAGGTCACAACTGTGCTGGAAGATCTTGTAAGCAGTTTGCTGCCTACAAGCCTGGGCTGCACTACATTTACATGGGCAGTTACCAGAGAAACGGTACCACAAATTCAGTCACTCCTTTTCCACCAATCTCACAAGTGCAGCACGAAGCTGAGGAGAGGATGCAGAAAAAGGCGGGCAGGTCAGAACTGAGCTCAATTTTCTACCAAAACTGAGCTACATTTCCTTAATGAAAGAATGCTGGAACAGAGGACCCCGAGCAGGTGAAAACATCTTTTTCCCTCACTGTTGTGCCTCATTAATGCCTTAGGGCATGGACCACACCTCCAGCCACACGTATTACAGCAAACAGCAGAGCAAAGCCTGATCCAAACCCGACACTACAGTAACAAGAGACATCACTGAAACTCTAAAGAAAGAAATGCTAAAAGGGGAAAACAATTCTTAAAAAAAATGTCATTAAGATCGCATTGTGGCTCCTGTAGAAGGGAACAGGCTGATGGAGCAGTGACAGCATTTCCTAAGTGCTAATGACATTGCTTGTTTCCTTTCAAACAAATGCTAATGCAGCAGAGACGCTTCAAACATTGCAAGGCGAAATACAGACTGCTGTAATTTCCGACACAAAATACTCCAGTTGCCTCTTCAACACACAATCTCTAATGAAGTAACTTGGGCACATCTGTTAAAAATGCAGGAGGCATCACCTTGACTGTGCAAATAGGGAGCGGACACAGAAAGGCAAAATGCCTTGTCCAAGCTCACACAGCCAACTGATGGAACTGGCCCAGCCAACTCTGCTCTTGCACTCAAGGTCACGGGTCAAGCACAATGCTCAGGGCTATTAAGCATCACATCAATAGACGTCTCCGAGTCCTCCGACATCGAAGCACTATGAAAGGAACATGGGCTGGCTTTGCAGGTCAGTATTATGTGAAAACCTCAGAAAAAAAAACAACCACAGGAGCTGTTCACATATTAGAATGCATTTTTCCTCTGACCTCTGTGGAGATAAACTAGGTTACACCAATCATCTACCTCACTGGTACCTTTATTCTGGTTGTGAATGCCTAATGGCTAGTATAAGGACAAGGTAATTATATAAGAATGCTTCCCAGAATACTCCTGCAGCATTTTATAACATTTTAGCAACTCAACTTTCAACTGAAAAAAGACAAGGAAAAGGATTAACTATTTCCCAGACATAAGCTGCATAACTAGCTAGGAAAGAAAACAGCTGTAGTTCCAAGGTGACGCACAAGATGCTTTTTAATCTTAGCAAATGTCATGAAAACACAAAAAGTTTGACAACGACACAGCTTTCGTATGTTTAATATAAAATCCTGGAAGTCCAAAAAATACCATATAGTGTTGCTCATACAGTCAAAGTAACAGCAGTGATTCTCTGCAAGTAAAATAATAATCTGCTAATCTATCGATTTCCAAAAGTCTTCTCTGCGTATTTCTCCTCATCAGATATATTACCCAGGTTACGTTTCCCCTTATGTCTACAGGCATTCTTTAAAATATTCAAACAATAAAAAAATATCCTCACACATGCAACTGACTGCATCAGAGCTCAGTAATAAAATATTTTTTTTTTATAGCCAGTATCAGGCTTTTTGAAGTTTTCCCCAGCAAATGTTCTTCACCTCTCAGCTGCTCTGGAATCTGCCTACGCTCCCATTTCTTGCCTCTCATAGAGGATGACTGGACTATAAAAAGGAAGGAAAGCACTGCACCCTGGGGACACCTGATATGTTTCCTTTGAAAGGACTTCTGCTCCTTCAGTTTTTTTAGGCTTAGCAGGGAGGAGTTTCTGCATGAACACAGGAGATAGATTCAGTGGCTGCAGCAGTATTGAAACACTGGAGACACGTTCAACTGTTCAGAAAGAAAAAATTTAACACAAAACAAATGCAAGAGAGTCTTTGGGCTCCCACAGTTCATTTCACTGCCACCCAAGGTTTGGCATGCAGCTGATTTATACTTCAAGTCAATGGCGGTTGTAACTGGGCTACTCATAAAGTAAACTTTTTTTTTTCTTAAATTTTAAGATCTGATTGTACATCCTCCCTAGCTGTCCAGAACCTGGCTTCCCTGTCTGGAAACAGCTGTCCTTACATTCCCAGGCTAGACTGAATCAGCATTTGCAGTTCTCTTCTAAGTCTATAACTGTCAATTGAAGAGATGAATGAGCAGCGATGATTCTCACTCGTTTTCTCCGAGATCCTGAACTCATGCTCTCTAGATGGCAGTGGTGACACGTGCTGCCCAATGCTTTCTGGATACCAGAAGCTGTGTTCACACAGACTCATACGAAGCGGAAACATTCAACAATCCACTGTGCTTTCACTGCTGGATCTTCACAGGCACTGGATCTTCATCACAAAGTGTTCCCGGCTGTATCTATCGCTGCCTCATCTGCTATCAAAGGTCTGCTCTTATTTAAAAGCAATAGGAGAATGGGAAAATCTCCCAGTGTTGATGACAGATTATTAGGTTAATGTCAACTCTACGAGAAGAAAAGTTGATCCGTACAGACTCTGCGCTGATCTTTTGCAAAGGTGCCTTTCCACAGCATGAGGACAGAGGACAACTATGCAGACTGAGCCGTGGGGTCATGTGTGCAGTGGGTGGGTCTGTTTTAAACCTCCAGATAAGGCACTCTAAAAGAGGATCCTTTCTTTAGGAAATACACAAAGTTTCTTGCGTAACATTTTCTACTGCAGAGCATCTTTCCACCGTTCTTAAGTTTAGAGGAGATTTGGCACAGTTTTTAGCCACAGTTTTAGTCTAACACACTTTCCGGAAAGAAATTAAAGCGAAACTCCTCTTGGGAGGTTGTGAATTTGAATGAACCTGTGTTAAGTGTCCTGGGCGACTCTGAAGAGGATTCTGCTGAACCCTGGCTTTTCCTGCCAGCTCTTGAGCACTTCCGGATGAACTGGCAGCTCTTGTTGCAGACGCTTCTCTTCACTTCCACGATCCTAGCAGACTTCACAGCTTAAGGAGGGCAGAAAAGAGCAATGAGATATTTAGTCATCTCATGTAATAAAGGCTCACTCTGCAAAGCAATACAGGGGGCAGGAGCAGAGTTCACTCTTCTTCTCTTCCCCCACCATGCAAAGTTCTCCTACCTGCTTCCATGAGCTTCAGCTCTTTACACCACTCCTCCTCCATCTTCTTCCTGTAGTCTCCAAACATGGTTCTCATGAGCTGACGCTTCTTCACCAGTGGAGCCTTGTCACTGCGCAGCGTCTTAATGGCACGGAGAGCCTCCTCGGCTGAAGCAGCACAAAGAAGAAACAACACACTGTTGAAGACTCCCCACTGTCCCTGCCCCTGCATGCCTGCCAACCCTTCCCAGAAGGGAGACTGCTCAGTTACTTGAAGGCTTACCCTGCTTTGGAGTGGCTTTCTGCGTCTCCAGGCCAAGTTCCAGCTGTTTCACACACCAGTACACCTCTTTCCACAGCTGGTCATCTGACTGCTATGCAACATGGAGCAGAGTGAGCATGAGGAAATAAGTTACGCAAAAATTGCAGCAGCATAAAAAGTATCTGCATAAAGTCATGACTATTCCAAATGTCATGTTCTGGTGATCACTTTATAGACTTCATGACATCCTGCCTATAGTGCGTTTCACTGCCTCTATTTGATGGATTTAGTACTTGGCTGCCATTCAGATGATGCTTTCTGGAAAGTTGTCCAGGGCTCTCATGCTATCTCTTCCTCTCCCTTACAATAGTCTCCTTCCAATGGAGTGGGCGGCCTTTACATCACCTTCAAACTTTTCCACCTGTCCGGCACTCGGCAGCGTTCACTGGTAGGGTTGTTGGTGAAGCAGCACTTTGGATGGAATGCTTCAAGAGGCAGGTGAACATTCAATGCAACTTCCATGTAGAATATTAACAAAAGCAAGTTTTTTGTATTGTTGTATTTCAGTATTGCTCAGCTGGCACTGTTTGTTAACAACTAGACCAGTGCTAAAATGAAAATGAAGACCTGGACTTTAGCAGAACATCAGAAAACCTCAGGGTGTGTCTTAATCGTGTGTTTACACGTAACTTGCAACTTTGGTGGATTTCTGGGCTGTGCCTTACCAGGGGAATCTTCTCAGAAGCACCCTTGAGCTTTGCACCAGACCCTGACGCAGCCTTGGCTACACCAGGCAGCAGCGCTGCACCTCAGCTTTGCTCCTGGCACTATATGAGCAACTCATCCTACCCAGTAACGTGCAAATCAGGGTGACAGTGCCTGGTTCAGCACGCACAGGTACCAGCTTGGCACTGACTCAGGACAGTTACCTCCATTTCTAAAAAGTTGTTTCTTGGTTTGTTTTGGGTTTTTTTTTGGTTGTTTTCTTTTTTAAGAAAACGTGGCACCCATCTTCCTAAGGTTTGTCGTAACAAGCCTAAACGTGAAATGTTTCAGCACAAGTCTGAAGCAGACTATGAAGGGCTATTAAGGAGGCTGTAGTGAGGTGAGTGCTGGTCTCTTCTCCCAAGTAACTAGTGATAGGATGAGAGGAAATGGGCTTAAGTTGCAACAGCGGAGATTTAGATTGGATGTTAGGAAAAATTTCTTTACTGAAAGAACGGTGTGGCATCGGAACAGGCTGCCCAGGGAGGTAGTGGAGTCACCATCCCTGGAGGTGTTCAAAAAATGTGTAGACATGACACTTTGGACATAGTTTAGTGGTCACAGTTGACAGCTGGACTTGATGATCTTAGAGGATTTTTCCAACCTTTATGATTCTATGATTAACTTCCTTTCCAACAGTTTGGTTCCTCAACTATCTAGCAGAGAAAGAAAACAGCTGCTGTAAGAAATAAGCAGAAATCCTTGTCTTTGGGCTTTCATCTCAAGCCAGTATACTACTAACTGTTGAACTACACAAAGAGATACAGCTCCTCTTTTGCTCAAGTGTTTATAAATCATGGGATCCCACCAATACCTACATACCTGAGAGGCTTCATCCTGGTGGGAAGTGTCTTTATTTTGACATCTGCTACCTTCTGCCTTTGCCTTCCCATTGATATGAGTTTCTTCTATCTCCTTTTTACTGACAGATGTTTTTTGTTTCTTCTTCTTTTTCTTCTTCTGGGCAGCTCCATCTGCTGTCGATTTTGCTGTCACTGTCTCATCTCCAGGAGCAGTCTCTGGTTGGGGGATCTTTAATGTGGCATGGCTTCTATCCTCTTTGGGTGCCCTACCTGTAGTTTGAGTCAACTCAGGCTTCTGCAAGGCTGAGATCTGTGGCATACCTGCTGATTCAGCAGGCAGTGAACTATCCAGCACTTTGTCCTCCTCTGGACGCTCTGGATGTTGGCTTGCTGGAACTAATTGAACCAGAGGACCCTCTTCATCTGGGGTGGCAACACCGAAGGCAAACTTGGGTTCCTGTCCAGAGGCAGCAAAAGTCAAGGCTCCATTCCAGTTCTCCTGCTTGGTGGCTCTGACATTGGTTTGTATGTGCTCAGCACCACTGGCACCAGGGACTGCTTCCAGAGGTGTGCCACCTGCTCCCGAGTCAATCTAGGAAAGTGTAAAATCAAAGCAGAAGCTGTTATCAGATGACATAAACCACTTCGGCTTTGCCTCAGCGATTTGGTCAGATTGTTTCCCACATACCACACCATCTGACGCCTGCCCATGGCTTTGCTGTACTTCCACATCCCCAGGTCTCATGTCTAGGAAAAGATAAGAAATAGTATTTCTATCAATGTGCCAGTTGCCTACTATGGGGATGCTGCTGCTGCTGCAAATTCCTCTGCAAGGCACTGCCACAGAGTCACAAGCTGCAGTGTAAGAAATCTACAGAAAAGGACCAAATATCATCATCCCCTGAAGGGAGAGATCAAGCTCACCTGCTTTCTCCATGCTATTCTGATCCTCAGCCATCTTGAGACGATAAACCCCAAACACATGATTCATCACTTGCTGCTTCTTCACAAAAGGGGTCTCACAGGAGCGCAGGACCTTGAGAACGTGCTGTGTCTCCTCTGCTGCGCTCAAGAAAAAGATCAGGAGAGACAAGAAACAGGTTATAGTGGAACTTGCTGTACTGTGGGATGCTGATGACTGGGTCTCCTCTGAATGTGTTCATACTACCTCTGACTAATCCATAACTGGCATTCGATTGAAAGGAAACTCCAAGAGCTTCTAGAAGCTGCAATACTGTGAAATGTTCTTAGAGGGGGGAAATAACAATTAAAAAAACAAACCAAACAACCACCTTCAATTGCTTGTTATAATACAGCAAGAATCTTACACTGCAGTAAGTGCACTACTAATAGCACAGAAGCTACAGAGGGCTTAGCAACCCTTCCCCCAAAGCAGCTGGCAAATCCCAGAGCCTCACTCAGTGTCTCTTCTCTGGAGAAATGGAAAAAAATCTGAGTAGCGAGTACACCCTGAAAAGCAAGACACAGTTGCTCGATTCTCATACAAACTGGCCTGACCACAACAGTAATCCTAATTCTAATTCTTCGTGTCAGAGCAAATTCTCTAAAAACCATAGTTGTTCTTTGAGGACAGTGGTGCCCAAAGACCTCAATTTGGGAACTCCAGACATGCACAGTCTCCTTGTGTATGTCTCACACATTTCAAGCCACAAGAAAGCTTGATGTACTAGCCTAGTATTTTGGAATGGGTTCACATCGACCTCTTTTGGCTGCAGTGCATCTCTCTGGGACTCTTCAAATGAGGGGTATCTTGCAGGTCCAACACTGAGAGTCCCGTGCTAGGAACAGAGTAACGGCACCCAGGTGGGAAGCAGAAATGCCACATGGGGCTGTAGCCACCCGCAAAAGTGGTACGTATCCTCACAGCACCCAGGTGTCAGAGCCCTGAGCACACATTTCTCCCCACTCCACAGCCTTTAGTTGGCTGCATTCAAGGCCTGCTTGCTACCAAGGGCTGTTACAGAGAAAGAGCTAGAAAAAGTTTCAGGGGAACCTCTTCCCTCCCTCACTTGAGAGTTAATTTAAGCTGAGGATCTCATGCCCAGCACTGCTGCAGCCACGTACCTCATTGATCCAGACCCTGAATTCCTGCCTAGAGCTTGGATCTGCCTCATCACCACAGACTTCTCTGGTGATCAGGACTCCAGGCAGAGCCCGGTTACCACCAGCAGTACCGCTCTGCCCTCCTGGGCCAGGTACTATGCAAATGGGCCTTTTTTTGGCCACGTCACTGCCCTGTCACTGTGCTCAGCTCCTGCCCCCCTCAGCGCTGCTGGACACTGGGTACTGAGCACAAGACACGGGTCTAATAAAACGGTTCAGTGCTCAAGGGTGGTGTGCGGCACGTGCTACTGCTGCATCCTCAGGGGCACCAGCAAACGCTCTTCGAGGCACCTTATTTAAGGCAGCCACAAAACCTCCTCTAAACATTAGTCAGTAGCCATCAGTGGAAGCAGGACATAATTCTTCACGTATTTACAAAGCGGACTGACCAGATCAAACTGTGATCCTCTGAAAAGTATTTTATAGGATTTTATCATTCATGTAATTTCTCCTTGGAACAAGAACAATGAGGAACAAGCTTCACAAAAATAAGCCTACTGGCATTTAAGGGCCAGATGCACTGGCACAGTATTTCCTTAAGACTGGAAAACAAAAGCAGAACTGTAGCAAAATCAAAGAACAAGCCAATAGATGGGAAAATGAGAACATGAGAAAGAAAATGGAGAATGAACATCACAAGACAAAAGCTGCTTCCACATCTATAGTTATTAAAGTACAGTGACTTACATTGTTATGTATTTAGAACAAATCCCATGTAACACAAGCATAGGAAACAGATGGGAGAGAAGAAACAGAAGTACATCCATGTCTGCTAAATCAGAACTGACGTTGAAATACAGCTGCAAACTGTGCAAGAGGCAACATACCTTGTTTTGGGGTTGGGTTGAGGCGAAGATTTGCCTCCAGCTGCGAAATGCACCACTCCAGCTCATCTTGGAAGGTGCCTTGGGGAGCCTTGGACATGGAATGGTGGAAGGCACAATGTTTAAAAGAAGCACAAAACTCCCTTCTGCAAAATTAATTCCAAACTTGAGTTTCCTGAAGTCCCTTCTCCTCTTATGCGAGATCAAACTAGCAGGTCATAAATCTCTTTTCTGGCTTTATGCTTGAGATGTGTAACAGCTCAATTTGTACAATAAATCAGCACAGGGTGAGACACATGCCCTGCAACAGTCTCTACTTGGAGTGCACCAAACGAGCCCCCTTCATTACAAAAATTAGAGACAATAAAGTCTTATTCACAGCAAGCCACCAACTCCTGGCAAGCCAGGACTTCCCACAGATTGGTTTGTTGGAGTTTTGGGGGGGGGGTTTCCTTGTTTTTTTTTCTTTTTCCTCCTCCTCCCTTTTTAAGGCCCCAAATGGAAGGTTTCTCATTTCTTCTGAACCTTATTCTATGCCATAGTGTGCCTCCACAGCAGGAAACTTCCCTCCAGCACAGCTCTGGCAATACAGAGTGTATCTATATATTAAACACAAGTCCCTAAGACCGCCTTTGCTCTATTTCCACCCTGTCTGCCTCCTGCCAAGCAGGTGGAACGTAAGCTTAGAACTCGGCCTGCAAGCAAGACAGCCATTAGGAAATGAAAAAAATCTTGCCTAAGCCGAATAACGAGGCGAGTGGGAGTTGGGAAATGCAGGCACAGGTGCCTGGGAAATCCTTTAAAGCAGCCTCCCGGGAGCCGGGGGCACTGCTGCGGGCGGCGAAGGGCCTGCCCAGGAGAAGGGTGCTCGGCAAGGGGCCGGTGGAGAAGAGGGTGCCACAGGAGAGAAGCGAGAAGCAAGAGGCAGAGAGGGGCCGAGGAAAGCTCTTACCCGCTCCATGCCGGGCAGTCTCCGCGCTGCCACGGGGAAGAAACCG
>VWZK01021692.1:637276-663323 GCA_013396935.1 Baryphthengus martii | reverse complement strand
AGCAGGGACCATCCAGGGAGGGACGGGGAAAGGGCCCGCTGCCAGCCGGGGGCGAGCGGCTCCTCCCAGACCGCCATCGAGGCGACCTCTCCGCCGCGGAGGAAGGACGGGGGAGGTCACCGGTACCGGCGCCGTTGTCCCCTGGCGGCCTGCCCGGCTCTCCGGAGCCTGCCCTCGTCGGGGCCTGAGCAGGGTGAGCCGTTCGGAGGCCGGGGTGCCGAGGCACGAAGCCTTCTCCGAAGCCGGGCGAGCCGGGACTGGAGTCCTCTCGGCGGTAGGCAGATCAGAGGCGCTGTGCTCCCTCATATCATAGAATAGAATCATGGCATCGTGTTAGTTGGAAAAGACCTTCAGGATCATCGAGTTCAACCATTAACCCAGCACTGCCAGGGCACCACTAAACCACGTCCCTCAGCACCACATCTCCACGGCTCTTAAAGCCCTGCAGGGATGGGGACTCCACCCACCACCTATCTGGGCAGCCTGGGCCACTGCTTAACAACTCTTGCAGTGAATAAGTTTTTCCTAATGTCCAATGTAAATTTGTGTCCTCACAAGCTCTCACCTCCTCCCCTGAACCCCACTGGGAGCTGCAGGGCCACTTGGCCACTGCTGGGATGCCGGCTGTCCCCCTGTGGCCTCCCTCCACAGGGCCAAGTCTTATGGCACCTTCAGGAGCACCCCCACCAGCACTGTCCCCACCCAGATGCAGAGCCCAAGGGCCACGGTGCTGCTGGCAGCTGCTTCTCAGCCTGATCCATGCCCAGCCATCATCACAGGGCGCAGTGTATGTTCAGCAGACAAAAAAGGGTAATACATATATACAGGTATTGACTAATTCCATTTCTATATTAGATTTCCTTTACATTGTTAAACTTTGTAAATAGTAATAAAAAAAAAAAACACCTTAGACACCTTGTTCCACACACTTTTTTTTTTTTGCCTTGGATTTTCTTCAACAGCAGTCAAAAATGCCCCCACTGAGATGAGCAATACTGTAGCACGTCACGTTTCACAGCACGGTATTCCACGTCTCTTTCAAACGCTTCAAATCCTGGAGGTTATAGTCTCTGCTGACATCAGCAGCTGATGTTAGAAATTCTCCAAGGCTGCCAGTTATTCCAGCAGGGCTCTAAAGTGCTAGGAAAGCACTTCCAAATGTTGCTGTTAAAGGTTATAAAAAGGTATTGGAAAAATCTGCAAACTTCTGCCAATCTCAACCAGACTTTTGTCTTGCCTTACACCCTCCACCCTTGCTAAGCCTTAGCCCTTGTCTAAGCCCTCCCCTTGCTATAAAACCCATCTAAATGGTTTGAAGCTTATCCGAGGTTGTCTAAGACTTAGTGCAAGGCTTTTATAACTGCAGTACATTTAAAAATCAGCATCAGTCTTCACACAGAAGTGTCCAAGTGTCAGGAAAAGAGCTGACAGTCAAGTATTGGAAAAGATAATAATGAGCACAGAAATAATGAACTATCAGCAACTGTCCTGAAAGGCCAGAATCCTGCTGCACTTCTATCCCTCAGTCCCTGAGCTGGACCGAGAGCTCGTGAGCCCATCACTACCAGTCTGGATGCATCCTCTAAAGCAAGAGCTTCCCGTCTGTGGCCTGAGGAACGTGCAAAGGCTCTATGAAGTGCGGGTAAGCACAGAGCCTGCTGAACCCATCTAGCCAGAGGAACACTGCTTTCTGTGGCAGGATGCTGTCCATATCTCCAGCCAAAACCACATGCCATGGACTCAATGCCCGTGCAGGGAAAAGGCACAAAGGACCAGCGATGCCTCATTTTTCCTGGGTTTGATCTCTGCCCTGAGGATTCAGCCCACGTGGATCCACAGCCCCACAATGGCACTAAGTTGTCGAGCTGTGACAGCCTTGCTCCGAGGACACACGACGGAGGGACTGTCGGGGGACCAGAATGTGATCCTCAACTTCTGCTGACACAACTGGAACCTTTTAATGTGAAGAGCTGCGAGCTGAGCTGGTGGAAGCTGATATCTAACCAGCCACGGCTGCCTGGGAGTGAGGCAAACAGCAGGCGGAGGAATGGAAATGGCTTGAGCCTGCCTCAGGCACAGGCAGGTTTGTGTGTGCTGTATAAAACTGTGCAAAGGCTGGGACAGCTCCACACTGCTGTGAGACAGTGACGGGAGCAACTCTGCCTGGGGACTCGGTGCAGCCCTTCAGGTCACTCCAGGGACTGACCATCTCCCCCAGCACAGATCTGCCTGCTTTCCCCACTCCACCAACTAAGCACCAACAGATTTGTTCGCAGGCATGGCTGTAACTGGAAGTAGCTGTTGCGCTGGAAAACGCAGCTCTTTGGTATGAGGCTCCTTTAAGGGAGTTGCAGGAAGAAATTTTTTAAAAAAAAAAGAAAAAGGAAAGAAGTGGAGCGGTTCCCAGAGCTGCTAACCACAGTGCCAGGGAGCTTCAGAGGGCACCAGGACAGCCCAGCGTCACATGCCCAACGCATCCTGTCTCCAGACTTCCTCGCCTGCGATGTACGTGGCTTGCACGTACAGCCCGTTGTTCAGCATCAGGAAATCTGCATCGGGCGAGAGAGAAAGGAAACGGCTGTCAGAGAAGTTGTGCAGCTGGAGCTGGCTGAGTGCAGTGGCGAAGAGCTTCTCCCCACCCCAGAAATGGGAACAGGATGGCAGCTGTGCTCCATGCTTGGCTGAGATGTGGGGATCTCTTCAAAGGGCTCACCAACACCAGCATCCAAGGGAAAAACCACTGGAGCAAAAGGCCGGAGCAAATCCCAGGCAGCTGGGAATCTCCCTGCAGCTCCCACTGAAGCAGGAGATGAAGATGTGTTCACAGCAACCCCTGCTTTGCTCCAACACCCGGGAGCCCTCGCACCCATTGTCCCCATACCAGTCCCTGCCGTCCCCACACCAGTACCTGCATCGGAATCATAATTGAGTGTCCCCTTTTTGTGTTCAATCCCCAGGAGCTGGGCGGGATGCAGAGACGCTGCCTCCAATGCGGTCTCCACCGAGCACCCTTGGACAGAGAAGCAGGGGGACGTTAGGGTGGCAAACAGCTCTGCTGCCGGAGCAGCCCAAACTCCCCTGGCCAAGGCAACCGACTCGAGCTGGAACACCCCTGCCACAGCCAGATGGAGCTGGAGAGGGGAAACAACCCTATGGGAGACAGCAGGAAGAGAACTGAACACCTAGGGTATGAGGAAGGGAAAAATCATTCACCTTCACAAGAAAGGAGCAGGAGAGTTCACCTCTCATTAGTGCTATGAAACCTCCCCTCAAAAAGGTGCTGATCTGAGGCCAGTGCTGTTGATCCTTGCCCTTCTCATCCTGTCTCAGGCGAGAGGGAACATTCCCTGGTGGGGCAGACACAGCCGGCAAGAGCGAGACCTCTTCTTGTGTCAGCGTAGGGAGCAACAGCTCGTGGACAAAGGTCACTTACCTGTGGCTTCTTGGAAGTGTCGCACACAGGTGTCCATGGTCGCCACACTACCACTCAGGGTCTTTGTGCCTGGGAGAGGAACAGGGTGGCGCTGAGCAGGTCCCACAACTCATAGTAAGGAGAAGTGGGGTGGTGGGAAAGCCTAATGTGACCAGAAGGGGCAGAAATCCTGTGTTGCAGGAGGAGTAAGTTGAAGGGCCCACAGTGAAGGGCAGCCATTGCTGCCAAGTGACAGAATGAGGCAAGAGCGTCCATGCTGGCAGTGCAGGGAGAGGTACTGGGATGTCACTGCACAGCTCCACTGTAAGATCAGCTGGACTGGGAGAAACCAGCTCACAACGAGGGTACCTGCTGCCAGGGGCAGAGGAAAGGCACTGAGAAAGGAATGATCCATCTCTGAAATGCCTTCCCGATTTCCAACTACTTGCAGCTCAGGGAACTTGGCATGAAGTGGTACTGTTATAGTAAAGACAAGGGACAATAAATATCTGTAGGATTTCTCTGTCCTTTCGGACCCTGATGGAACCTCTGGCATCCATGACACTGGGCAAGGAAGCATTCAAAGGTGTTGCAGATAACTACAGATTCACAGATTCCTCCTCACTCCACAAAGACGGAGCAGATGGAGCGCTTCCCCTCTTTATAAGGTGCCTCATTTTTGCCCAGGGCCAAGCAGAACTATCAGGCACCAAAACCCAAGAGGATGGCAGAAGCGCTGCCTCACACCGACAGGCACTGCACAGTGTGCTGAGCTCTCCAGGAACGGGCACGAGTGGCAGTGCCGTCCCCAGCTCTTTAGCAAGAGGCACTTACCTGCAATGTAGGTGTTCAGCCCATCGATCTCCACCACCTGCTGACCCAGCGTGTGCCGACCTGGTGCCAGCCCCATGCCAGCAATCGCATCCGTCACCAGCACCAGGCCTGAGGAACGCAAGGAAAGAAGCTGCGTGAGCTCTGCGGCCGATCTTCCTGCAGCTCTGAGCACTGTGCCACATCGGCCCTCCCAGAGAGGGGCCGAGGCATCTCTAGCCACATCGGACCAAAGCAAGAGGGCCGGTGAATCACCACACATAGCTGTGACCTCTCTTAGGCAGCGAGGGCAGCACGCCACGGCCCTCGCGTGAGAGTTTTGCGGGAGACGGCGCAGCGCTCAGGATGGCTGGCGATGCCACGTGGGCCTGGCACGGCTCACCTTTGGGGTGAGCTCGGTGGGCAATTCGCAGGGCGGCAGGGTTGGTGTGGATGCCATCAGAGATCATGCCGTAGAAGACCCTCCGCCCAGAAGGAATCTTGTCACTTGTCAGCAGCCCCACGATGCCAGGGTCGCGGTGGTGGAACTGTCCAAGGAGAGAGAGGACAAGCTGTGGAGCATCACCAGGATTGAGACCCTTCCTGCCAGGGGACGTGGCTGCCATCTCTATCAAACAGTGCCTGGCAGCTGGGCATGCTGTCCTTCACCAGATCAGTCTGGGCATTGCCAGAGTCTGCTACAGCCTTAACTCTCTTGTAGATCAAGCAGGAGAAATGTGAAGCCAGCGGTTCAGGGCTGAAACCTCATTGCAAGGCTTGGTATGAAACAAGCTGGGAAGAACATGCATCTGTGGGGAGCAGGAGAGAAAGGACCAACAGCAACACCAGTGCAGGGCAAGTGCCCTCGGCAACTCACCGGCAACATGGCATTGAAGAGGTGAGTGATGAAGGTAGCGCCATGCTGCACAGCCTCCTCAGCCTGGGACAGGTTAGCCACCGAGTGACCTGGGAATGAAGACTGACCCATTATTTTTCTGCTTATCTCTCTACAGGAGGGCAGACGCTCCATCGCTAGGACTTGACTCTGATGCCCCAGGCTGGGCTGAGATCTGAGATGCCATCCTTGGCACAGAGGTGTCTGGCCATGACAGGGAGGGACTCTGCCGGTGGGTGTTTCACCTGAACACTGTACACACCACAACCCTCACAAATGCTGCCTTGTTCGCAGAGTTGCCTCAGGCTGGGTTAGAGGTCTGAGGACATGCCTTTCTGAGGCAAAAAAAAAGAATTTGTGAAACAGGACAAGAAAAATGCAGCCAGTTTTAAGTTAGTTGCCATCGAGACACTGGAGACAGAGGTCTTGTACAGTGCTTCTGGTGGAAAAACAGTTATCAAAAGCCAATAGTAACCTTTGGAAAATGATTTCACCTTTCAAATGAGGCCTAAAGCAGTTGAACTTCAGAGTTTGAACCTTTCTAGCTCGTCAACCCTCAATTACATCTTTATTCGAGCAAGATTGCTACTCTTTCCTGTGTTTGAACAGCACTAACTGGTACCTGCTGTAAGACAGCAGAGGCTTCTCAAATGTGAAGTTTGGCCCTCACTGTACAATGGGTGACAGATTTGCAGCACCAAGCAAGGTCCCCATTTGTGACAGGTCTATCACCTCCATATAGGCCAGGCAAAAAGAAAATCCTGCCCCGTCCCATTGCTCTGATTCACCATTAGAGATGCTACAGCCCCTCAAGAGGGGCTGCCTGGCCCATGTGGCACGGGGGGACGGAGCCTCCCCAAGGCCCCTCCGCACCAGCCCTTACCGAGCGAGACACAGATGCCCTGCTTGGTGAGCTCCCGGATCACCTCACTGCTCCTCTTCATCTCTGGGGCCAGGGTGACTATCCGGACACAGTCCAGGGACCCGTAGGTGGCAAGAAGATCCTGGAAGGCACCTGCCTCAAAGGTGCGGAGGCAGTGCTCTGGGTGGGCCCCTTTCTTCTCTCTGCTGATGAATGGTCCTTCCAGATGGGCCCCTGCCCACAGAAGAACACAGAGCCATGACCTTTCCTCTCCCGGCCAAGGACCAAGAAACCTGCTGTGTCTACCCTCCTCCAGTCAAGCTCTGGCCATTCTCCTGCAGCAAAACACACAGCCCAGGTAACTCTGAGTGCAGCACCGCGAAAGATGCAGTGCTGGCAACTGGTCAAGCCAAGCCACCCCACTGTCATTGCCTTGTGGGGCCCAAAAGGGCTGGAGCGGCGCGCGTATGATGGCAGAGACCATGGCAAAGGCCAGGCGCAGGCTGAGGGAGAAAGCAGGTCTGTGCCCATCTGTGCATCCCTCCCACAGAGAGTTCCAGAACCTATTTATGCTGTCCCTACAGTAGCTTCTCTCCCCTTGACAAGAAACACGGTAACTGCCAACCTAGAGTAGCACCAGAGAGGACAGCAAGGGACAAAACCACTCACCCAGGATACCTGCTCCGTGGGCTCCACCATCTCTTATACTGATCTGAGGGAGAACCTAGAGGAAGGAGTTTGTCAGACACAGCACTCCAGCCTGCCGAAAGAAACCCAAACCTTGCATCTGGACAGAGCTTTGTAGCTGGACCACTTGGGACTATCATCCAAACACTGCTCACAAAGAAGGTGGCAGCTGCCAGCCCCGCTGTGCAAAGCCGGCCCAGAAGACATCACTGTCTCAACAGTCTAAAGGTTAAGGGCAAGAAATCCAGGGGTAGAGTCCAGCTCCTCATGCCCACGGCTTCTCCGCCAAGGCAGCTACCCCAGCCTCTGCAGACCCAGCTTGGCCCTCTCACTTCTTGGGACCAACCTCAGCCCTTTATCACCCTGCGGACGAGAGGAGGAAAGTCACTTACCTGGTGGTACACAGATGGAGGAGACGTCACCAGGGTGGGACAGAAGGAGGTCACTCCATGGGAGAGGATTTTCTGACTGACCAAGTCAATCCCTGCTTTGAAGTCATCTGTAGCTAGGGAAAAATCCACCCCAAAGCCTCCTGCACCATCAACAAAAGAGCAATTAAACTGCAGTTTCCCCAGTAGACATTTTCCTACCCGAAAACACCAAAGAAACATTTTGTATGACCAGAGTGAGCCGTTCCATTCCTATGACGCTGACCAGAAGCAAAGGGCTCTACCAGCACTTCTGTCCTACATTTGTGAAGCTCTGCAAGTACAAATCCAACCAACACTGTCCTCCTGAAGTGCTCTTCCCCACAGCATCCCAGTGTTCTGCAAGCACCAACTTTTTATTTTGATGCAGGGCAAAATCTGAAATTTCCTCACTGAAGACAGGATCTGACTTCCAACAGAAGCTACCATAGAACAAGTCCCTCCTGACCCTCAGGAAAGAGCTATTGCTGGTTGGTTCCCTTGAGAAGTCTTGCTCCATCCTCCCTGCATGCTGGGAAGGGTAGGGCGGGCATCCTGCCAGTGAAGTTAAGAGGAAAACTGAAAACCCCACGGAGCTGAAGCAGATCGATTATGTGACAGCAGCAATTAGGGGCTGATTACCATTAGCTCAGTGACTCACATCTCCCTTGAGCAGCTGAAACGCACTTGGTCATGGGCAGCATGTACACAGCAGGGTTTGAAGGTCTGGGATGGACAAACCCGGGACCCCCCAACCCTCTGCGAGCACACATCGCTCCACCGTACCGTTGATCTGGACATCGATGAAGCCTGGGGCGATGATGCTGTCCTTGCAGTCCAGCTGGATGTCAGCAGAGCCCTTCTCATCAAAAAAGAGTTTCTCTGGGTTGAGGATCTTCCCCTCTCGCACCCACAGGTCCTCCCTGAAGGGACAGTTAGACACACACCGAGCTCCTGTGCCATCTGTGGTGGAGCACACGGTAGCAGGTGGCTGTGGCCTCAGTGACAGGGGTGGCCTCGGGCGGAGCAGACCCCACCAGCACCCTCCGCCATGGTCTCTCTGCAGTCTGCTAGGGCAAAGCTGCTCTTCCAGCAGTGACACAACTGGCAGCCCTTCCTCTGCTTGGCCTCTGGCTTTACAAAACTGATGGGAAGGGGATTTTCATGGACTGTCGGTCAAACACGATGGCCGAGGGGCCCGCGGGCAGAGGAGGCAAACCCACAGCCGAGGGGACCAGAGGGGGCTGTACACGTGCCCCTCCTTCAGAAATCAGGCGGAGGGGACGAGGGACAGCGGGAGTGCGGGGGCGAGAGGTGATGCCCGGGGGACGTGGGGCAGTCCCTCGGGCGCTCCAAGCTCCGGGTCCGTTCTGCAGCCCGGCCGTGAGCCCCGGCACCCCTCCGGACCCTCCCAGGAATCCCGGCACCCCCTCACCTCTGGAGCTGGTGGCTCCTCAAGATGCGGCAGTTCGTGAACTGGACGATGGGTGCGTCCGAGACGGATTTGTTGGACGGCATCGCGGGGCTGCGGGAGCCAGCGGGAAGGGGGGAGCCCCCGGTGACCGGGGTCAGGAGCAACGGGGCGTGGACCTGGTGCGGCGGAGCGGGCCGAGGCCGCGGCTCCGGTTCCGAGAGGCTGCCGCGGGAACGGAAAGCCGGTAAAGGGCGGAGGGGCAGAAGCACCACCCCGGGGGCAGGCGGTGCGTAGGCACTNNNGCCACCGGCCTGCCGTGGGAGCCGAGGGTGGGGGAGAAGCGGCGGCGGGGGAGCTCCCTTCCACAGCTGCCCTCGGCTCTCGCTGCCCTCCGTCCGCGCAGCGTGTGACCCTGGGGATTTACTCTCTGTGCCTGGTGTAACCGCACTAAGCACAAGTAGAAGTGAGTAACGTTCCCCATGGGAGCCTCTACGGGGCTGGCGGCTCTTGAAAAGGTCTGACCCCAGTGGCGATCCTAAACGGACCCGGCTTACCCAGGGCCCCTCAGAGGCTGTAGCTGGGGGAAGCTGGGGAGGGCTGAGGAAGAGCTGCTGTGCTGACCGTGCAGGTGTCAGCATCTGCTCCTCGCAGTCATCTTCCCAGAACCTCCTTTCCTGCCACCCTGCGCACATCTCCTGTGGCCTCGATCAGAAACTTCTGCGGCAGATTCTTCCACTGTGTCTGCCAACTCCAACCTGGAGCTCCTCAGTGCGGGTGTTCCACGGCATTGTCACTCGGGAACCATTACTCAGCTCCAGGACGGACTAGAGTAAGCTCACACCACCTTTACCTTCCAAAGTTCACTTACTACCTGGCTTATTCCAGCCTTTAGCGAGCCAGGATGCCGCTCTTGTGCAGGCACTGTCACCGCTAGCTGGGCAGCCACGTCACACACCCACACAGGAACGCCTTCGTGGAAGAAATGTTACCTGCTAAGTATTACTTTTTATCAGGCAAAGTTGCAAGGCCTGAGAGGTCAGAGGAGATGAATTAGCGGTTCCTAATTGCTCCTAAGTCTGTGAATTTGTGAATAAATAACCTTGGTTTGAACAGCCACAGTGGACTTGTTCCTCTTTGGGGAATAATTCTGCCTGGAGGCACTGCTCTGCTTGCTTTGTGGCGCACCGCAGGGACTGCTGTGTGCTGCAGCGGCCCACACACCCACCCCTCACTCGCGTGTTCACTCCATTTGGTGTCCCACGGTACCAGAGTCGAGTGTCTCATCAAGGACTATGTCTGGGCAGGGTGCTGATGTGAGCTCTGCTGATGTATCACATCGAGTAAAAGCTAAATGATGAGGAAGGTAATTGTGCATAAACGTAACATCTCTGTCTGGCCAGGAACTGAGTTTTAATTACATTTCATGCTGTACTTACCATTCCATGATGTCAGTACTTGCCCACTCTACAAGGTGCCTCTTACTGTCAGCAGGATGCCAGTAAAGGACCCTGAAATGGAGAGCTGGGAACAACGGTAGCTGATGCCAGGAAAACTCTGTGCAGCATTGTTTTGGGAATTAAGAGGCTGAGAATGGCTTCAAGCAGGTTTTCCTCATCCTGACTGAAATTATCCCCACCTGGGGCACCCAGCAGCATACTGGTGGGAATGATTTGTGGCTGCAGTACAGGTGCAGTTGAGGAGACTCCAAACCCAAAAGATTAGAAAATTAATCCTAAAAGCAGATCTCAGGGCTGCATATACAAGCAAACAACTCTCTGTGGAAGGAAGTACCCTGCCAAGCTGCTAAACTCAATTCAGATGTCAAAAGGCACGTACAGCACCCAAACTGCCCGTGGCCAAAACAGGGCACTCTCACATGAACGTACGAGCCAACGGACGTGTGACACTAACTTTTCTTGGCAGCAGAAGACACATCCAGGGAACTGCAAACGCTGACTGCTTACAGGTAGGAGCTTCCCCTGTAAAAGATCCTGCCCCAGGGTCCACCCCACTGACACAGCTTCATCCAACCCTCCAGCAACAGAGATCTAACAGTCTTCTGGGCTGCAAGCCCCAAAGCCAACCGCTGAGTCAGAACGCTGGAAAATGGCCCGGACCTCCCTCTGCACTGCTGGGAACAGAACAGCCTGCGTTGAGCTGAAGGGGACAGAGATTTGCCTCATTGTTGCTGTAGATGTCACCCAGTCCAACTGCATGTCATGTATCTGTCCTGCTTGAGTTTTATCCCTTTGGATCTTCTCCTTTCATTTTTCAGTATTAAATTAACTCTGCCCTGCATCACCAATCATTGCACACTCCTCTAATAACTGTGGGCTCTTTCTACTGCCCCAGTAAGAGGCTGAGGGAATCACAAGCTGTAGTTTAACTTGCACTTTCTTTAGCAAACATTTTTTTCTTCACGTTATTTTTAACCTGGCTCAATTCCAAAATTAGATTCACTGCCTGGCAGCATGAGGAGTTGTACCAGCGCACTCTGGAGAACCAGGAAGGTGTGGGCTACAGTTCTGAGAGAAGGTCCAGGTGTCCAGAGGGAGGGAGGGCTTGGGCCAGCACTGCTGCCAAACAAAGTGCTTGTGGAGACCCAGCCTTGGCTTCAAATTTTTCACATGCATTCAGAGAGGTCTAAGAAACTGTCCTAATGCTGTTCACACCTGTGAGCTGAGAACACACTGCCAGTTTTGGGCAGAGATGCGATCTAACATTTGTCCTCAGCCTGCCTGAGGGAGACAGAGCCATTAGGTGCAGGTGGTCATTATCACTCTGCCACTTGAGAGCACCCCTTCTCCAAAAGCAAAGGACAAAAGCACAGATGTCATAGCAAGACAGGACACTTCAAAGTGCCCCAAAAGGGTCCAGGACTGAAACAGCCACCAGCCACCCTTGGTAAAGCCACAAGAGCCACAGATACCCTGTGGTGAGCGCCCCTTGTCCCTTAGCAAAAGGAAGGTGGCAAACAAGCCACAGATTCTCCAAGAACCTTGCCCTGCCCTCCAGCTCCTACTCAGAGGTCAGTGAGAACTCCCAGGGGTCTGTAGATACCTTGGGTGGAGGCATTTGGGACCCTGCAGCGTGGCCACTAGGAAAGCTTCNCCCTGCCCTCCAGCTCCTACTCAGAGGTCAATGAGAACTCCCAGGGGCCTGTAGATACCTTGGGTGGAGGCAGCGTGGCCACTAGGAAAGCTTTGGGCATCACATTTGGTAAGGCTGGGGGAGGATTTTTTTCCGTGTGTTTTAGCATCGTGATACAAGAACTAGCTCAAGAGAAACTCAGTGATGGGAGCTGCAAAGCTCTGACTGCCTCAGGGGCTAAATGAAGCGTGGCTTGCAGAGAAAGGAACAGCATTCATTAGTGAGTCAGGAACAAAAATGGAGAAGTTTTGGGGCACAATTCTCTGATTCTGAAACAAAAAAATTCCACTCCAAGAGAAGGTGTCACTGGGAAGACTTAAACTAGGTTTAATTTAATTACATCAAGAGAAAAAGATGGTTAATACCTGCAGAGCAGAAAGAAATACACTAATAGAGAAGCGGCAAGTCCTGTGTGCCAGAGGTAATTCTCACCTGAGAGCAGTGACAGTTTGTACACAAAGGCTGGAAAGAGGTGGAAACAGCAAAAAGCCGTAAAATCAATATCCCTACAGTTCACCTGTGAGAGCAGTAAGCTTTACTGAGAGCTGTTTTCATTAGATCTGCTGTTACCCTGTAGCTGAAAACAGCAGCTTAGTTTCCGGGATCAGTTTCTCTTAACAAGGCTTTTATTTCCCCAAAGCTTATTTACTTTTCCAGGTTACTACACTTCTCTGTAAACCAGGTCTCCCAAGGAAAGACAATCCCTGAGCAATCAGATAAAATCTTACTACTTAAAAAGGCTTCTCCAACACAGCAGTAAAAAAAAATAAAAATCTGCAGCCTTTGGAAAAAAAAAGAGCCAGTTTAAAAAAAAAATCTATGAAAGAGAAAGGTCAGCAAGCTCTCTGAAGGCACTGCCTACGCAGGCAGCATCTGGCAGCAGGCTTCCCTTAACCTTACACAGCCTGAACCGACTGCTAATGGACATGTACCCTGTGCTGGTGCCGCAGAGCCACCCCGCTCGCTTCTCCCTCCGCAGGGCTGACTCACTCTGCAGCGCAGCGGCGCCCAGGCACGCAATCTGCCACAGTACCGAGGACTAGTTATGTGCCAGCAGACGCCACCTCTTTTAATCAGTGATTTCACACCCTGAGGCTGCCTGTTCCCCTCTTCCAAACCAACTACAGAGTCGATCCCCACCAGACAGGACTGGGCTCTGGTCTAGCACACCGCTGTCAGCAAGTGAAGCAAAGGGACCAAAAGATGCCCAGTTTTAAGCACCTTCAATCGCTTGAGAAATTTGCTGATGCAAAACATCAGTGAAGGACCTGACATGAAGGTTTTCACCCGAGAGTCATCAGTGAACATCTAGAGCATCACTGGCAGAAAATACTTGGCCAAGGCATTGTGCTCAGCCTGTTAAATTTACTCCTGGTATATTTGCAGGTACGCAGCACAAAGCATTCCTCCACTTACGCATACTAACTCCAGCTTCCATTTTATGCTTTGTTCTCCTGAATTGCACGGGTTTATACATTAATGAGAAAGGCTTGATGTTCCAAGAAAGGAACCAAAATGCCATTGATGAGATTTTGCCTGTATTGGGTTCTATAAGTATCCATCGCCATCCTGAACCTACTAACTGCCTTCTGTGAGGTGTCACCAAGCTACAATGGGATCTTAAGAGTTCCTATAAATCACTTATATCTCTTAGGAAATGACAGCTACCACAGTATTTAGTGGCTCTTTTAAAAGCCATTTACTCATTTCTGTAAATTGGCAAACACAAGGCTGGCAGCAGGTTCCTCTTAAAAGAAAGTAAAACCAGATCTTCAACTATTTGCAGTCCCACCAGGACCTTCGCCTGTCCTGCCACACAAGCAAAATACAGTTTGTCACCAAAACTGCAATATGTATGTGGCACACTTTCCAGAGAGCCTGAGTTCATGACTCACCCCCTTCCAGCTACAAGCTCTCCCAGACTCAGCAGAGATGTGCTAAGGCACTCACCGCAATCAGTGCGGAGAGAATGAAGCCATAGCTTCCGCAGCCGTTTGTGACCCCTGGGTAAAGTCCAAAGTTTTGGGTCTACTACTTTTGCCGAAGAAAAGAATGACCAACACAATTCAGATCAAGAACTTTCCCCTTATCCCAGACAATATTTCAGCAGGCAGCCAGGATTCTCTTTAAATCAGTTATACCTCTGTACTGCCCAATCACCTCCCCTCTGCTCAACCAGCCATGCAAAAAACCCTTCCAAAACACAAACCCACTAGTAAAGCCCACATCAAAGCCTGTTAGATGAATCCAGCCTGCTTTACAGCAAACAGAATAAACCAACTAATTTGTTACTGACAACACACCTTCACAAAATCCATTCTAGTAGGATGATCACTTCATAGATGAAGTCTCCTGAATGGTCCCATTTGGAGACCAGTTACCCAGAAGGTGCATGAGGTGCCACCAGGTCAACTGTGGAATGCTCCCAGCAGGTTAGACACTCCAGACGTAGCTTCAGTGAATTCCTCATGCTGTGGCCACCACTCTTCAGTGTACTTACACCAGACTTACTTGCTGCCCAGACACACATGTGAAATGCACAGACCATCACACCTCTATTCCCAACCAGGCTGACAGAAGAGGTTCTGACATATCACTCCAGATTCCTCAGCTTAGTTTGATCAGAGGCATAACTAGTGCTTGGTATCTGTAATATTAACATTTTGGCTTGAAGATAAAGCTTGTTCTCCAAACTATACAACTAAGATGAAAGTCACATACTTCCCAAAGGCAAATTTGGAACAAGCTCTACATCTATACCGGTCCAACATATGTTTCCTACACAAGCTTCAGTATTGCTTTGCAACATTCACAAATCCTCAGGACAAGAAGGTTGCTACAGCATTCACTAGCTGCAAAAGCTGAACTTCTCAGCTCAAATACTCTTGATTTACAAGTTAAAAATACAAGTTCTTGAATAAACCCTTTCTGTTGATGAGCCTATTGTTCAGGTACTTGAGGCAATTGCATAAATCACTTAAGCTTTCCAACCAGCCAAGTTTCTGTAAAGCCATCCCAAGGATGAGCTGCCTAAAGGCTCTTGGGCAGCTCCTATTCCTGGTCTCACGCTGAAGCTGCACCCTTGCTCCCTGACCTTGCCACACTGCACAGCCCAGTGCAGGTGCCAGAGGGTGAGCAGGGTGAGCACAGCACTGCCACAGCCTCACAGTCCTGCTTGCCCTGGGAGTGCTGCCCGCAGGCAGCTGTGGAAAGAGCATCGCTACTTACCCAGGAGAAAGGGGGAATGCTTCAGAGCAAGGGTGACAGCATCCAGTCCGAATGGTGCTCAGTCACCCCAAGAACCTGCCTCTCCCTGAAGGAACCCCTCCTCTCCCTAAAGGAGCAGAAGCAGCATGAAATCAGAGGCAGAGGACTCATTACAGCAATGTAGTGAGGAAGTTTTATTTGGAAACATGGTATAAGTTTGTAACCCAACACTGGGTGCACGACTCTGATGCCGGAGCATACGCGGTTACTACTGAAACACGGGAGTGTTTCGGACAATTGCTGTAATAAAACACAAAATTCTCATACTCCAATACCAGGACACTACAGCAATCTTTAGAATCAAAGTTACATCCAAGGAATTCTCTGCACTTACAATTGACCCCACAGTGTAATCTACCTATATATAAGATTAATATATATAGCATGGGAAATTGAAAATCCTTGCTCCATAGATGTATGAACATGTCAAGTCTTTTATAAATAAACATCCAGTGAAGAGAAAAAATTACATTTCTAGTTCATATTTATACATAAAATACTAACAGCAATGGGTGGAAAATTGCACACAGGCCATCCCAAGCCATGCAGCAGGCTTGGAGCAGCCCATCCAATTTAATATCGAAGTACACACAGGACAGACAAGTCACTAACATACATTGCGCATTTACAAGAGATCAACTACCAAATTGGGACAACTGTACACATTGGAGAGACCATTTTCATTCTGGAGCTTTTTTTTTTAAATGTGGATTTGTTACATCTCTTTACATCATACCGTGACGTTTACTTTGTGGAGAGGATAAGGGCAACGATGAGGCCATAGAGACCCAAGACTTCAGCGAAGATCAAAATCAGGATCATGCCCACAAATAACCTGGGCTGCTGTGCTGTTCCTCGTACGCCTGCGTCACCCACAATGCCGATGGCAAAGCCAGCAGCCAGGCCACTGAGGCCCACGCTCAAGCCAGCACCCAGCTGAAGAAAGCTCCTGTAGGACAGAGATAAAGAGTTTCAGTGGCAAACAGACACCCAGCCCTTAAACTTCAAGCTAGTCTTTTTTTCTCTCCCCACAACAAGAACTAGTATTTAAATATTTAAATGGAACTTCTTTCCTACATAGAAAGCTTCTATACTTTAAGCAAGAACAGTGTTTCACAAAGCAGATGACACTCCTAGCTCAAATACTTTAAAAAAAATGAGCAGCTGTGCAAGACCTTTAGCTGATCCTCAGGTATGGGGCTCATCCACTAAGCTCAGCTACTGGGCCTGCAAGCTGACCTGGCCACCCAGCTTGTTTGTGGCCATTTCAGCCCTCTCCAGGCTTCATATGCTGCCTGAGCTGTGCTGCAGCCACGTGGGCCAGCACATGCAGTAACGCCTCTTAACAGCTGCTTGTCTCCCATCTTCAGCAACCTTATTATACAGCTAGAGCACATCCAGGCAATGATTAGGGCTCTTGCACTGCAAGATTTGGACAGAAACGGTCTGGTTTTCCAGGCAGGTGTGCCTGAGGAACAGTCCCTATCAGGATCTGGCCACCTGATCATTGCAAAGGAGCATTTGTACCTTAGTACCTGCTGGTTCTTAGATGACAGCTTATTAGCCCAACTGCATCCACTACAGCTTGTACAGCGACACAGATGTCTACTGTCAGACCTCAGCAGCATTGTTTTATTCTGACAGGTCTCAATCAAGCCAGTTCCAACTATTTTCAAAAGCCAAGAGTAGATTAAGTTTCAGACTATAGCTAGTGTAGAGGTCTGATGTATAGCTTGAGGATTGATTTACCAGTACATAAAGCAGCAATATTAATTATTCACTTGCATCTCCCAGGTAGCAGGAACTATTCAGTCTTGGAAAGACCTGTGTCTCTCAGGTTTAGAATCTGGCACCATGAAACAAGCTTAGTCCGCCCCATGCCAGCGCTGCCAGTACACAGCTCCTTTCAAGCCATAAAGCACTGCATTATCTCTGGTTGCAGGAGGTCCGATCTGCTGGCTAACAGAGCCAACTGATCAAGCAGCACTGCCCCTGAGGCTAAGGCAGGACAGCTGAAATCCAGTCCATAATGCTAAGCCAGGTTAGGAGCATTTAGCACTGACAGTGCTTTCTGGGGTGTGGAGCAAGCCCCACCCATTCAACACTATCAACACAGGGACAGGACAAACAAAACCAACGCTGCAGCAACTTACTTGAATAGCGTGATAGAAGGTGAGAGGGCATTGGCAATGAGGACTGCCACTACCAGGCCATAGATAGCTATAATACCCGCCATGACAACTGGGATGATTGACTTCATGATGAGCTCAGGCCTCATGACAGACATGGCTGCAATACCCGTGCCACTCTTTGCTGTTCCATATGCAGCTCCCAAGGCTGGAAGAGAAAAAAATGCATTAGAAACATCCCCAAATACCACCTCCCTCACTAGGCTGCAGTGTTAGAACAGTTGAGTCAGCACATGGAAGAACTGTGCAAAACTAACAGAGTCACCTGACTACTTAAGTTTGTCAGGCAGCGATATTCCCCTAAGTGATGAGGAAGTGACCAAAGCCAGGACAATAAAAATGTGCTGTTCAAACAGCATTGATAAGAGAATCCCCTCTAAGCCAGCTTCACAGCAGGGCATGCTCCTCAGCAGACATTCATTCCCTGTTTAGGAATCAAAACCCAAGGTCCAAATCTCAACTTGTTATTTCAGAGTTTGTACCCTCCCAGAGCCCACACCACGAGGCTCTGCTCAGCTGAGCTGCAGAGGCAACACAAAGCACCACAGCCATCTGGCTGAAAGCCAGGTTTTAGTCACTGAACCTTGAGCCACTTGGGCTGAGTTCACAGATACACCCAATGTCTCAAGTCACATTCATGGGGCCGCCTCCACAAAACCAAACTGCTTGTGCTTTTACCTGGGGTTAAACATGTCATTTCAGCTTCATCAGACACATCCCAAAATAGCAACAAACTCAGATTATTGCTGCCTTTCAGCCCTCAGAGAAAGGACACCTTCATTTCTCAATAACCTCACCTGTGAAGGATTCAGGTCCAAACATTTATTAATCAAGCTACTGGAACCACAAAGTAGAGTGTGGCTCGTAGGTTACAGCAGACAAGCCCCCTTGTCCCTAAGGCTTGCTGATCACCTGTGTAAACCACCTGCACATGCAAAGACCAACACGGGAACCCAAAGCTTTGTTTTCAAAGGAGAACATGAGCTTGTCACCTCCAACTGATAACGGCTAGAAGAGTCCCAAAGCACTAACCCAAAAGTAAACTCTGCCTGGAAACTTTGTGTTAGTCTCAGAAAAAGCTAACACAAATACCTCTCTGATTCTGAAGTACTTGGTAACACCCCTTGCCTTCCAACCTTGTTCTGGAATACTCTAGGAACTCCCTCACTCTGGACTGCACTCACCATGACCCAAAAGATGATATGTAGGTCAGCAGCCATCCAGAACAAAGTCCTCACAACAGCACTGCAAGGTAGGTGGAAGGGGTGGTAATCTCCTTATCAGACACCATCAGGCTGATATTCAAAGGTAACTGTCCTATTTATCATTAAAATGCTCTTGCCTGCTTTCAAGGGCTACTAGAGAGTGTTAAAATGATGGGGATTTTCACACCTTTGTACTGTTCAGAAACTTAGTTTTTAAGTGGGTGGAGAAAACTCCTACTAAGGTTTCCACAGGGAGAGCTGCTTGTTCCAAAGATCTGTAGCTGCCTTACGCCAGCACCCAGGTGTGAGTTGGTGCCCCTTGCCCACAAGTGTTGCTAGGAAGTAGTGAAAGGGTTAAGGGTATGTGCTTTCCTGACCTTCACTCAGCATGTACATGAAGCCTGACTTTGGGCTGTCAAGAACTGTAGTAAACCTCCTGACTTTGCAGGAGAAACGTCGGATGATTAATGAAGGCACCACTGCTGCGCTAACACTATCGGGAAGAAGTTTAAGTTTTTGTCACCAAAACCGAAGAGAAAGCCTCATTATCGACGACAGATCGATTCTCTCCTAGCAAAGCTCTTGAGCCTCGGCTGTCACTGAGCCAGATCTAAAGGGCTGTTCAGTGTGATTCAAAAGTAGAATCCAGCTTAGCAGGAAGCCTGAGCCAAGAGCAGAAGACAGGTTTTACCTGCAAATGGCAAGTGCAAGCTGAGCCCAGAAACAAGGCACAGCCTTAGCTAGCAATACCACCGATGGTACGCTCAGCCTAAGGGTCTAGGCCCTGTGGTTCCTGGAAAGAAATCACTAACTTGAACTAGGAATCTCTTCTGTGGGACTGGAAGTAAGTGGAGTCAAGACTCAGGCTACCTAGACTTCTAGACTGGCTACAGCATTTAGCAGAAACCACTTCTCATCTGAAATTTTTTGTAAGTATCTTCTAACACAGAGGCTCACGACAGAAGTTCACTATTTAAAAAAGGATCAGTCGTTACTTCCTCCAAGTCTGAAGTTACTGGAAGGAGTTGCAATTACCACAGCACTGACTGCAGATGCTGATTTCGTAACCCCATTTACAGAAAGCCAGCCTGCTTAAGCTTTTCAGGAGGGGCAGATCAGCAAAAAATTCTTAATCTCCAGTTGTCAAATCCAAATTCTAGGGAACAGGTAAGAGCTTATGCCTTGAGCTTGGCCTAGACACTAAAAAAATGGAGCTTGCATGTTCTCTGGGGCAGCAGCTATTTTTCACCTGACAGTTCTAGATGGCACTCAAGCCCTCCCACTGGTGGACAGTCACAGGTGCCACACAACAGCTTCAGAGCATGGCACATCATCTCCCAAACAAGTCCTTCTCAGCATCTTGACCAACAGGCTCACACTGGAGTCCCCTCCAGCATCTTTTAAGGCAGCTTGTCTTACTGCTCTTCTAGTCTGAGGAATTCTCCTTGCACCTTTGAAACACCCCAATATTTCAGTCCAGATGGCAAAGAGGATACCCACATCCCACCATGACAGAGCCATCTAACAGCGCAGCTATTCAGTCATGGGTTGTTTCGCACTTAGGTCAGTCCTCCTGCACACCTTGACTTGCACCTCTTGGCAGCTGTGAGCATTTGAAGCATATATGCTTCATATGCTGCATTTAATTACTCCTGAGGAGACGCAAGGACTTGTTTTCCAAAATCTCCTTAGTGAGTAGGACTTGAAGAGATCTGTGCAGAAAACAGGGAAAGAAGAAAGAGCAGTACCACTGGTATGGACAAAGACTCCAGGTATTTGCTTGGGATCATACAGTCCCTTCACTTCTAACAGAGACCAGTTAAGCTGCAACACTACCTTTAAAGCACACAATATAGAGCTATCAAAACTTTTACCAGCAGCCAGAGAAGCAGCACTTGGCCTACCCAGCTTTACCAAAGAAAGCCTTTCTGGTCTGTAAACAGGAACTGTGCCATTCAAGTCCAATGGTATTAACAGAGGAGTTGCTTTACACATCATTCAAGACCACCTACTCACAGTAAGTCCATTTCAAAGGTAGCTTGATTTTGAAATGTTCTGAAGAGTGACTCCTAGAACTCACAAGCCAGAGTTGACTGAGGACTGCTCCTGGGGGCCAAACATGCTCACACAGGGCTGTGGAGATGACACCTGGCCCCTTGCCACAGTTGTTACCTTCCTCTGAATCAGAAGCAGAGGCTGTGTAGTTGTGCAGCTCTACGGAGAGGTGTGAGCTACACAGTAACTTGCCACATAGGCTATAGCTTCAGTGAAGACTAAAGACTAGTTGTAGCCTTGCCATTGCCAGGACTTTCAGTAAAAGCTCTGCCTCTGATACTCCCTGACAGTACTCAAGCAGCCTGTAGTTTAGTTCAAGTGCTAGTACAAGTATTAGAAGCAATCTTTTGTAGCTATAGTTACAGGGCTCAGGCAGGTCACACACCAGGAACGTTAATCTTGAGCTAAGTCAGCAGCAAGTCACCTCATGGGACACTCCCTCAATACAGACAGAGGCTGCTCCCAAAAGCCTTGCATCAGTTCTGCAAAGCTCTGCAGGCAGACATGCACCTGTGGACAGTGCCCACATCATCACATGCCTTCCAGCCACAGAACCATTTGTACAGATGCAGTTTCAATACTCAGACATGCTCAGCCCAAGAGTACAAAGCTTCAGAATCAGCCATACACTTCAACAGCATTTAGTCCAGTGATCCCTCTCGTGTTCCACCACAGAAAATTTCCAGAGCACTAACCAGCAGGATTTCTCTGCACTAGGAAGTGAGCTAGTAACACAAATCAAACTTTCAATTAATATACCATGGGTTACTATCACAGCAAGTCAAGATCATTCTGGATGAGTACTTACATCTGGAGCCTTATAATTAACCCATTATCAAGTGGGCTTCCCTTGAACCAGACAGCAGGCATCAATTCACCTCAATGCCTGTTCATCCTTGTGTAGGATTGTTTTTCAATTGCTGGAGAAGTGTTAGAGGGGATAGTCAGGTCAAGTACTGTCCTTGCTCTGCCATGCCAGAAACTTGGGCATTTTCAAAGAAACATACTTCTTCTCACTGGCATTCTAAGGCCCCTCCCACATCATCATATAGAACAAACACAGCTCTACCTCAGATTACTGTAATAGATACTCCATGGCTGCCCTGGAAAAACCCTGCTGCTATGTCCAGTTGCATCTCCACAGAAGAGACAGTGGAACTGGATCTGAAGCCTATGCAAATTCAGATCATGCCAAGTGAAGACCAGCTATAGCCAGTCCCCTGGTGATAACTGAGGGGTAAACCGATAAACTGCCCTGGAGGAAGTTGTAGACTTTGAAAATCTTTAGTGAGTCACCTGTAAGAGTCAGCGACAGACAGAATACTTTCTGTCCAAGCTGCCAGAACTGCTGCAACTGGTACTCTGGATTGTCTGACACGGTATACTTCTAAAAAAATTGTGTACTAACGTTGACACTTTACACCAGAGTACAGGTCTGTTGTCCTGCAGGCAGCAAAATCCAGTCACTCATTATTTATTCTTTATCATCATTTAAGTTTCCCTGCAACCTTCACAAAATCACAATTATATAGATTGGAAAAGACCTTCAATATCAAGTCCAACCATTAACCAAACTCAACATGTCCACTGCTAAATCATGTCCCTAAACCTTAAAGATTACATTGGAGATGACCCTTTCAGACTGGGCAGACCACTGTACTCCAAGTACTGACTGGCAGAGTAGTTATATTACCAGTTAGCAGGAGCCCTTTTTATCTGGCTGGTCTAGGAGCAGCTTAGAGCACTCACCAGCAGGCATCCACAACTAAGCTGCCCTATTTCCAAAGCATGAGAAAGCCAAGGTCATCTGACCATATCCAGCAGACACTCCTGTGGCCAGACTAGCCTGACTTGAAGCCTCGTGCTCACAAGATTCACAGTCTGAAGGAAGCAAGTTCAGCAAGCTATACCTTACTCTTTGGTGAGGAGAGCAAGTAGGTGGAAGCTCACACTCCTGTGAATCCATTGTTTCAAGCATCACCAAACAGCCTCATCAGGCTGCAGTTTTTCAGCTTGAGACCACTGCCTGGAATCAGTCAGGCTTTGGACAGATGGAAGAGGCTTGTTTTTGGACAGAGGTAAAAAGGAATGAGGTCCGGAGGCATCTGGCATTCATCTCCACTGTTGCTTTGAACATTCCCATCAGAGGGGAAGTTATCTGCAGACTGTAGTCTACAAAGTGGCTTCAGGGTGAGACAGGAGACCCATCAAGTACACTTGGAAGCCACAGTACAAGCAGCAGAGTATCTGCTTCAGAGCCAATGTTTTTCAGATGATGCCAAGACTACCATTTACTGAGTGGAAATTATGTCCTTGTTGAGATGTCTTCCCTTAACCGAGAAATGCTGCCACCCAGCTTACTCCTGTTACACCACTTTGATTTTAATAGTCTACTAATTTACCTGTGGTTAAGGATGAATGCTTAAGCTAGTCTCTCTATTGTAGATAGTTTGGCAGCTCAGACATCTGACCCACAGTTTTCCTGCCCATACCAGGATGCCTTTGAAGTACTCTTTAATGATTTGGAACAGAAGACTATCTTGAGCTGCACTCTGTTCTGCCATTTCAGCTTTACTGCAAGCTCCTCCTAGGATAAGGGTTACAGCTCCCTCCTGAGAAGCAATCAGCTCTCCTCTCTTCCACCTCCTCACCACTCCAGAGACAGTATTTCAGGAAGCACAGGTGAAATTTGCCTTCAAGGCTGGAAGTTGTTTATAGTCATGATGCCTTCTAGAATCAGGCTGCACAGGGCTGTGAGCTGCAGCAAGCTAGATGTTCTGAGCCAACAATTTCATCATGGAGATCCCTGAATAGCTAACCAACTGCTACAGTATTTGCAGCTCTACTTTAAAGTAAAAAGTACTATTTTATTAGCTCTGCAGCAACAATGAGAAGACACAGGATTAACTTTAACACCGCTGGTTAGAGTTCTCTTCATTAGCAGCCTTCTAGATGCTTGATAGTGAAGCAACATTGAAGGCTTGCATATCCATCCAAAGCACAGGTCTAAAAATTCATCTCCTAGTGAGGTGTGCCTGGGACATGCTGCTTTTCTACACAGAACATCAGGAAGCACAGGATTAGCTTTGCCCAATACCATGCTTTTCCATTTTGGTGTGCTGAAGTCGCATGGAAAAGCCACAATAACTTGATAACTCAACAGCACCTGACACTGAGCCAGCCACATGTTTTACACATAGGAAATAAAGGAACTTTACCCATCAGGACAAGTTGTAATCAGCAAGTGAATAAGCAGGCTCGAAGATAGCCAAGGTCAGAGCAGCCTGCTTCAGTCTTTCTAGCTCCCATCAGTACCAGCTGACCTGAACAAGTCCTGCTATCTATTTACCATCAGCAGTTAATGTTCAAACACCAAACAGCACTGCATAAAGTCGCTTGTTTTCACATCAAACTAGCCTGGACAGTATAGAACTTGAATATGTTTACTAGAAACAGGTCTCAGAACTACAAGCTCCACAAGAATCTGATCTTTAGATACAGCATGAGTCAGACATGAGCACCACACTAATTAACTCTGATCCAGGACTATTTCAGGTAGCTTTATACTGCTTGTCCACACAGACTTAGCTCCTTACTTCTAAATCAGGGTGTTTTTAACAGCTAATGTTTTATTTAACATCAGAACATGTGTCACATCCCTATCTGGAGAGCTACATGACACTGCAAGTTTTATTCTATACTAACATCTCTGCCATATTGCCTTAAAAATCCAAGCTGCTTCAAACAAGCAGTTCAGTGATGTTAACAGCTAAGAAATTGTTTTGCATCAGCAGAACCTATATAACCTGTTGTTGCTGTGACTGAACCCACCAGATGCACTTAAGCCCTAGGCAAGAGACTAGTCTCCTGGCTCAGAGCTGCTGCTATTAGGATCATCTGGCACAGATTCTGCACCAAGGGCCACTCCAGTACCTGCAGCAACATGACAGTTACCAAATCTTCAATCAAGTCAGCTTAAGCACTCACTTTGCATGATCTACCTCAAACCTTTCTCTTTAGCTTGCGATCCCACAGTACCAAGCCATCAAATCCACAGCCTCTAGGAAACGCCTCACTTCTAGTTTCGACATGCCAAGCAACACTTTGAATCCCTATTAAAATGCTGACTCAACTCTGCATCCCTCACTGATGTTTCCAGTGAAGCAAGCTTGCAGAGCACAAAGCTGGCGTTTAAAAGGCCATACAATGGTGTTCTTTTGCTTCCAAGTTCAATTTTGCAAGAGGAATCCAGCGACTCCTTCCTCAGGAAGAAGGCTCAGTATTTAGGACCTTAATCACGGCTGTTTTGCAAAAGGCAGTGATCTGCCGACTTTTTTTCCAACAAGTACCTAGGTCTTAGTCTATTTGTCAACTATCTTCCCAATCCAAGAGGCAGGTGGGTCAGTCCCAGCATTGGCTCCTATATACAGAATTCCAGCCATACTGTTCCCAGGACAGTCCTTACCCATCCAGTGTTTTAACTCTGAGGTGGCAGGGCACTAATTGCCCTCAACATAGGACATCTGCCTCCCACCACTGGGTACAAACTGAGCAAGACTAAACACAGCCAGTCAGGCTGGTTCTTCTTTTGTGCAAAGGTTAAATCCATGAACATGGCTGGTGTGAAACCAGCCAATGGTGCCAACACCAGCAAGGCTAGACAGCTTCCTCTCAAATACTAGTTTTAATCCACCATGTCCTTAGCTATTTACACACGCTAACCTACCACACTAATCAAATAAGAGCAGCTTCCACTGACCTGCCTTGCAGACCCAGCCACTATCTCAGGGGCTACTTTAACATGACACTCCAAGCTCATACGTGACCTGAGCTACAGCCAATACTTGAGCATTTTGATTCCTCAACTGGGAGCCAAATGAAACGGCAGATGAAGACAAGTCAATATGTTCACACATGTGGAAAACCAGACTGATTCCTACTTCTCCAGTTGCTAGTTACTGTAATATTTGCATTGGGAAAAAAAATTGCAAAAGTCTTCCCCATGTTCCATCCTAAGCAGAACAGCCGGGGAAACAGTAAATGCTCAGTCAGAATAGGAGTCATTTTCTGCAGAAGGCTTACTCAGACTCCAAGCGAGACACAAGGCATCATATGATAGTCTTCCTAGCATAAAATAGCCATGTATGGGTCTCTACATAAATGTTCTTCAGTAGGGAGAGTGATACTGCAGAATGACCCACTTTACTCGGCACTGAACCTCAGTGAGGTGAAATGCGGATGAATGGCCACTAGAGTAGAACTTCCCTTTTCCAGTAGTTCAGACATCTCCCATTTTGAAGGAAGGGTCAGGAGTCTATCCATTCCTTTTCACGCCATTAACATCTTTAAAGCTGGCTTCACTTTTAAAATGTCTGCATATTTAAGATTTCAATCCCATCAAAAATTGGCCTTGCATTATTCGAGGGATTTTTTAAAAGGCAACTGTGCCCCATCTGCAGCCGAAGTGCTGCACTCAGCCCCAGGAGAGCCCGCCGAGGCCGACGTACCACCGGAGTCCCGGGGAAGCCCCTGCGGGAAGCCTGGCGCGGCAGCGGGCAGGTCCGCCCGCGCCACCCGGTAAAGCGCACGTTAGCGGGGCCGGGAGCAGGGCCCGAGGTGACACTGGGTTTCTGCCCCGCACCGGCGAGTCGGCCCGGCCGCACGGCTCACAGGGGTCCGAGCCCCGCGGGAGGA